>JAVYIG010014353.1:0-42004 GCA_035222895.1 Strongylocentrotus droebachiensis
CTTGGCAAACTGAGTCCAAAGTTAGACTTGTGTCACATGTGTATTATAGGCAATGACGAGCTTGCAACCTATTTTGAAAAATTACGGTGGGTGAACTTTCAAAAGTCAATGAGACATGAGGGCTCCAATGAAAGAGCTAGTGATAACGTATGTCGGGGTCGAAGTGCTTTTCGTTTAACCCTAAAAAGGCCGGACTATTTGAGGTCTTAGTATGGCCGGGGGGGTGGGGGCATTATGCCCCCCCCCCCCCGTAAGATCTCGGCCGCGGAGCGGCCGATTGCCGCGAAAATTTGCACGCATGTCAAGTGAAGTGTATAGAATAATATGACAATTTCAATTTTTTGAAAAATTTACTCACTTGCATATTTATGGTAATTTATGCAAATAAAGTCATAAAAAATCACATTTTTACCCATAAATCATATATTATTCATACTTAAACATTCTTTTTCACTACATATATTCATTAGACCATTCTGAATGATAATACGACAACAAATTTCGGAAGAGCCAGCTTATTCCTTATGTTATCCCTTGTTTTGATAATTTCTTATGTATTTCATTGTTTGTTTAACTTATGTATTTTATTGTTTTTGTTGTTTTATTTCATCTCTTACTACAATTCAACTATTTTGACTCCCAAAACAACCACCTAAACTTTAAACAAGACCCAATAACCCATGTTTGATCTGTTTTTAGGAAAAATGACTTTTCCATATGTTTTGTACACAAATCACGAAAATGAGCGATTTTCGGGCTGACATGCAAAGACAAAAGGTCACGTGACCTTGTAACCATAGGTCCGATTTTCAAAAAAAAATATTTTGAAAGTTGCGCAAGACTCGAAAGAAAAAAGTCAACGAGCGGCGGGGCGCCATCCATATGCGTTCCCGAGCAATCGGAAAAATCGTGGAGGGGGGGGGGGGGCATAAAGCCCCCCCCCCGGCCTTATTAGGGTTAAACCAAAAAGTAAAAAATTTTAACGATTTTTTAAAAAACGTCCATAGGCTAACATGTTAGGCTGCTGACTCAGACCAAGCTCTGACGATAGGGGGCGTGGTGAAATGAGACTAAACGGAGCAATATGAATGATATTACCAGTAACAATAATGCAAGTTTGTTAGGTACAGACTTAATATAGAAATCCTTCGACTAATTAATGAATAATAGATGAGCAAATTACCCAAATAAAATTAAAATGTCCTTGTTGCAATACGTTTCACAGGCAGTGGAACCTCTTACACAACACATTTCGGCCCTTCAGATCAAGGTACATTGGACATGTAATAGTATGCATATACTTAACACTCAGCAATGGCATTTATTGACAGTAATAACTTTGGAGTGGAAATATTGCTCAGTTATTTGTTTAACACTGGAAGAGTTAATTTGGGGTTACAAGAGATCAAAGAAAGTGTGAATTACTGCACGTTTGGCGTGTGTGTGCGTATGTGTGCATATGTGGGTGGTTGTTAACATTATTAAGAATAATTAATTTAAGCTTTTTTAATGATAAACGAATAGTTTTGACATTGAAATTATATACCTGTTTGATGTAAATTCTTTAACAAAAATGATTTCGTTTTTTTTTTAATTGGGTCCAATTTTAGAAAATAATTGCCCCTCCCTCGTTCTTTGTTTAACAGGCAAAATTCCAGTGTCCAACATATATAAATTGTATATGTGTCATCGGTCGTGCATTTATTTGTTCAATTTTTTTAGTATTTTCCTTTGCTGATTGGAATACTAGGTCTTTATATTTTACTTTGTCATTTTCGTTTGCTTAAAACAACAACACCGCAGCTCGTTTAATGTTATCATATTTTTAGCCCAGATATTCACTCTTGAGTTGTAGAAATAACGCACACACAAAGCATTTATATTCAATATATAAATGTGTTTGCCTGTATGTGTGTTAGTGCGTGTGTGTGCGGGTGTGTGAGTGTTGTGTGTGTACTAGAAAAAAGAATCCTTGCAAGTGTCATGTTTATGGCTGATTACAGGTACTAAGGTTAACGATTTTGTTTTTGTTAGCCGTTGGAACTATAAAGCATGACTGAAACTGAATGGATTCTTCTTCTCACTTCATATATATTAAATTAATATATATGAAGTGAGAAGAAAAATCCATTCAGTCATGCTTTATAGTTCTAACGGCTAACAAAAACAAAATCGTAGTCATGCTTTATAGTTCTAACGGCTAACAAAAACAAAATCGTATTCATATCATATTGTAGAAACATCAGTGTTATATGAAAATGATGGCATCAGTAAAGTAGCGCTAACGAAACACAATGATGCACTAAAACGTTCATGCTTGTTTAAACCAAGCGTTTATATGAACGATTTTTCTCTAACATACCTTTAAACAAACTTCACTATTCTTTTTCTTTTATTCGACCTTGAATTCATATCTTATCAGGAATAAGAAACCATCAAACACGAGACCGGTTCCATTTGAAAAAATATATAAACAAGTTTAAAAAAGGGATTCAATTGATAAATAAATTAATGTCTAATTAGACTGCTAACGGTATCCTCTTTTGTTTTGTTTCTGCTCTAAAGAACCTGGGAAGGAAACATGGTACATATCACGTAATTTTGTTATAGCTGGATGTTCCGGCGTGGTGATGCTGTTAATTGTACTGGCATTTGTTGGTGGTTTTATTTGCTCTAAGACGAGAGATGGTAAGTCTTTTATTATTGTAAGAAGTCTGTATGCGTATAGTTTGTTTGTGTGAAGAAAACAAGCTGTCAAAGTGTGTTATAACGAAAATGAAATTAAATGTGAATATGACACATAGTAGGAATCAGGAACAAGAAATTGTTTTTACCTGTTTCATTTAACAATAACTATTATAATGATAGCCATTCCTTTGTATCCCAATGGCCTACATACGTAGTAACCCAATATGTCTTTTGTCGTAAGTCGTAACGATATCTGTCAATCTTGGAATGAAAAGGAAGAGATATTGTTGTACTAATATGAACAATAGGTCTTGTGAACCATGTTATATGTGAACGTGGTGGAAATCGTCTTGTTTTAAATAGCACCATGAACGGGTGACGTTATCATTGACCTAAAAGAATGAAGTTAAAAATAACTAAAGGGTTGCCGCATATAATAATAATATATAACACTATTATGATAAAGTAAAGTATAATACTCCTAATACCCTAGATACACAGCACTTCTTGAGTAGTAGAAGTATCGCCGAAAGAAAGAAAGACAAAATATAAAATAAGTTGTTTAGGTGAAGGAGACCAATTGATTATATGCCCAAAAATATTTGATTTGTTACGGAATAAACTCGGACCATAATAATATTGGCACCTCAAAATGAGTCTTCCTTTTGTGATTCACTAGCAGAAGGATCAGCAGACCCAGCTATACAGACCTCTGGAAATCTACGAGATGGTGAAACATCTCACACCAGCAAGCGAACATCAAAAAGCGGTGTTAAGGTGAAATAAACTTATCGATAACCTTTCATTTGAATGTTTGAATACTTCAGATATTTAGTGAGCAAACACTCGCAAGAATTGTTAAGAATAAGGACCCATTACGGAAATTCATAACTCAGTTTAAAGTATAAAAACAGTTATGTTCGGATGATGCATTAAGGTTATTGTTATATCTTCACATTATGAGATAAATAAACCTAGGATTTTCAGTGATTGATTGTTTTTACAGTGTTTGTTCATTTTAATTGTTTATTTTGGTCGATTTGTTATTGTTTTAACTGATTTTAAACGACGATGTGTGCCAACCTACCTCTTGTGTATTTATCAAGTAAATACGGTTTGTTATTTTACTACCATTCACAATATTGTCCTTTATACTTATCTTTCGTTTTACAGTCTTTGGACATGACCTTTAACCTATCAGACCCCACATACGCAATTCCCGAGGTTTCCGAAGCAGCCCATACCTATATGGCCCTGAGGCCTATACAGAAGTGTAAATCCTCAGCTAGCAATACCCAACAGGTCTCCTATCCCACCACCTCAGTTGGCGATCATGATGATGCTGTACTTTTCGTTTGCCCCTCTCTCGGCCGCAAGCAAGTGAAGGGACACTCCAATCTGGAGGAGGGACTTACTTATGTTAACACCGAAGGTGCGTCAACTTATTGTGAAATTAGTTCAGATATTCCAAACATTGTTAAGGATCACACTGACCAATCAGACCTCACAAATGTAATTCCAGATGTTCCAGAAACAACCAATACCTACATGGCAATGAAACCTATACTAAAGTGCGAATCCCGAGCTAGTACTACCCAACAGGTCTCCAATGCCACCACCTCAGTTGACGATCATGATGATGCTGTACTTAACGTTAGCCCCACTTTCGTCCGCAAGCAAGTGAATGCACACTCCAATCTGACGGAGGAGCCTACTTATGTGAACACTGAAGGTGCGTCAGCTTATTGGGAAATAAGTACAGATAGGCGGAGTATTGTTAAGGATCACACTGATGGTCTTGATGTGTTTACAACTTACCTCTAAATAGAGGGAATGTAAGTGTCATTTTGTAAAATCAATGTTAACTACCACATTATAATTAATATCAGTATGTTCAGTAACGAACACAATGTACGAATTGTATCTTAATAATAACAATGATGCAAATAATATGAATTATTACGGATATTCAAAACATTGTTTACGAAAACACTGATCGCTATGATGATGTGTTGATAACGTAACTGTAAACAAAAGAATTTGAAGTGTTCATTTGTGACCTCTTTCCTCTAATCGATTAAAAAAAGATAATGTTCGTTTAATGTTTACTGTTATGTTACACTTCTTTTCTCGGCATATACAACATACTTTAATTATAGTAATGCTACAAATTATAAGAATTTCAAATGTACGTGCATAAAATAAAGATTAAATTTGGTTTTTGTATATTTTAATATTATGTTTCAAACACTTTTTATGTACGTAATACAAACACTATGAATGCAAAGTGTACATGTGTTTGATTTTTGTTTTTGTTATTTTGTTGGGGGGGGGGTGTTTATTTCAATATCATGTTCCACACACTTTTCAGAATCTCATCAAATGTAAACATTATATTTGTATCAGAACCAATAATAATGAAAACAGTTAGATTTATATAATTTTATTGTGTGTGTACTATTCATGATAATAAGATGTTATCCAATAAAGCAATCTCTATAAAACATTTAAGATAGAAATAGTTATCCTTCACACCGGAATACTTAATAAGTGGTTATTACAAATAATTTTACACCAGAGTTGTATACGGTACTTTATTGAAATTTCATGTTCACATTATCAACAAACTATAGTCCGATGTACATATCAAAAGATTGAAATAATTCCTGTAAAATTTAGAATGAAGTAACTTGAAAAGACGCAACACAATATTTTACTGTGTGGAAGATCGAAATGAGGAAGTGTATGCACTGTTTGATTTAAGTGTTAATATTATACCGACACTTTAATTTGCCTGTGACGTCCAGGGTATGCGTATGACAAGTAAATTGCTAATCAAAATTATGAAATAAAACAAACGTTTGTAGCAATCATTGTATCTAAATGACAAGTATCACTTTCGTTATTGAAGTAAAATGATGGTTTTGAGTTTGTTATTGTTTACCGAAATTATAATTTACAATTTGACCTTGTCTGTTAACCCTTACTGTACTGGCTATTTTGAGCACCCTCTGACTGGGGGGGGGGGGGGGGCCTGGGAGGGCCCCCCCCCCCTTATGATCTCGGCCGTCGATTGTCCGATGAACACGAAAATGTGCATGTTTGTAGATATTTACGTAAGGAACAAGATGGTATAATTAGTTTTTTTTCCAAATATGCAAATTTTTGTCGTTAGCCTAATTAATTATGCAAAATGCGCTAATTTTATGCATTTTACAGAAAACGTGTCAAACTCCACTTTTTGAATGTTGAAACTCATTATTCATATGAAACTTCTTTTCTAACACAAATGTAATTAATAATGATAATTATCATCGGCCGTCGATTGTCCGATGAACACGAAAATGTGCATGTTTGTAGATATTTACGTAAGGAACAAGATGGTATAATTAGTTTTTTTTTCCAAATATGCAAATTTTTGTCGTTAGCCTAATTAATTATGCAAAATGCGCTAATTTTATGCATTTTACAGAAAACGTGTCAAACTCCACTTTTTGAATGTTGAAACTCATTATTCATATGAAACTTCTTTTCTAACACAAATGTAATTAATAATGATAATTTATGCAAATTTTGATGCGATTTTTTTTTTTTTTTGATGACATGCGCATACTAATTGTTATGTAACGCCTTACATGTATATCCGATTTCGACGAAAATGGTATCAAAATCAATAAGACTTGAGGGAAAAAAGTCATAAAACGACAATTCAAAATTCCAAGCGGTTGCGGCGCAATCTCCGAAATGTCGAGGGGGGCCTCCCAGGCTTCCCCCCCCCCCCCCCAGTACAGTAAGGGTTAAGTATCTGATATAATGCCCGCCCCCAGGGGAGTAAATCACGGGAGTGGGGTATACATACCCCCGACATACTTGTATGTGTAATAGCATATTTAAAAGAAGCTTAATATATTACTTTTACAAGTCTGACCTGGTGTCCGTTTGAGCCCTTTTAACCTTATTCTTATTTTTCGTCTTACTGGTTAATCGTTAGCCAATAGAAAGCCGGGGGCAGTTTCAGGGTTGGTTTAATATTTTTATTTATACACAAAATATTGGCGACTGTAATATTAGTGAAAAGGTTTGTTTTTTTAAATGCTCTCAAAATATAAAAAAATGGGTTAAGAACGTCATAAAATGTGTATGTTTTTGTGTGTGCAAATCCCACTTCCAGCGCAAATATATCCTTCCCTCTCTTTACTCGCACCATATTAGTACGTCACTGCTTGTCCTTGTATAAACCAATTGAGGCTGATGGGTTTCGATATATGTACACTAAAAGCGAAACCGACAATAAATAAAATTTTCAAGTTTGATCAAATTATCCATGAAGATACATTTTGTCGATAATTCCAATCAATAAATTAGAGCAGGAAGAAGGGAATATCATGTTATGATCATTACTCACTCTAATCTCGATTTTACCATGGTCTTATGAATACACTTTAAAACCCATGAAACTATTTGGATATGAATTTTAGTTGTATAATTGCAACTGATATACAAATATTCATGTTGTTTGTTGAAATATATGTTTTTCTCTATGATTTTAGTAACAATTATGATTAATCAAAGGGAAAGTCCCTCATATCCATTGCAAATAAGAAGAAAGAGGAGTCGCACGTCCAAATTTATGGAACCACAATGCGATCACTCACCTGTATACATCATAAACAAATATTATTTACATACATGTAAACACGCACAGCTACTTTCATGTCAAAGGAACTACATTGATGTAAATTAAATAAGTGATTGGTATATTGAGATAGGTAGTATCATGACAACTGAAAAACAATAAGACTAAGAGATAACCATATATACACATACTTATTATAAATAGAGAGTGTTTCTTTGTCATTTTTTATGTTTTGCTGGGTATATTTTGACCCTTTATTTTAATGCATATTTTCTATGACGTAATAAACTTGATTTATTCAAAATTCTCAACTTTATTCCGACAAGTATCATTCTTTTGAATGAATACAATAAATTGTATAAAATCACAAACGAAATTAACGGTATTTGCCTGATTGTAATGCATTGAAAATGTATATGGAACTCCTAATATGCCGTTTATAGTAATTTTTTGAATTATCAATATTGGCATGATCATTATCATTAATATTTACTGATACCAGTACGATTGCTTTTCATATTATTCTTCTTCTTCTTCTTTTCTTTCTTCTTCTTCTTCTTCTTTTTCTTCTTATTTTATTGATGGTATCATCATTATTATTATCATCAAAATAAGTAGTTCAAGATTCAAGATTTTATGTTAAACTCAAACATTTACATTTTAATTATGTTTTGTAGATAATCAGAAGAACAAAATCTACAATAAACGAAATCAGAATAAGAACGAACATTATTATACAAAATTACAACAAACAAACAGATACATTTTTGGGGGCACATCTTATTCTATTAGAAAAATGTTGATATTAGTACCAGTTAATTTGAATAGAAACATGATTGGTGCAAGTTACACAAAATACAAAAATGATAATTAATTGGTTCTTAGATATAATTTTTAAGAGTTGAACTAATCATAAGACAATTGATACTCATTGAATCTACATTAACATGTTTATGTAACAAATCTTAGAAATGATACGACCCTACTTAACGAAAGTGAATATTCAAATAACAGATGACGACATCATTTTATAACAACAAAATAAATGTTGACAAAAATCACACCATATATCATGGATTTAATTAACAGGGGTTAATGTAAAAATGATTTTATACCTACCAAAATGTAAAAAGCTGTTCCAAGTGACCTGTTTTATTACGGTAAATTACACTAATATTAAAGATATAGTTTTAGAACAAGGAAGAGCAGTATGACAAGGATGCTGAAAATAAATAGTTCAAAAGCATTCAGAGCCTTCAAATATTTCATCTGAAATGGAATAATATACTGAAATTATATTTGTTTAGAGTGGCATACATTAAAAAAATATCATTATCGTAGCACGAAAACAATTAGTAATGGATTGTATTTACAATTGGAATTACGTTTTTAGATAGATTAACTTCTAGTTGTAGTAGTAGTTTAATTAAAAACTTTACTATTGCTATTGTTTCTGATTTTATACATTTAAAAGGATAGTCATATACATGGAATAAAACTTCATTTTAAAGCAAACTGTTATGTGTGCTAAGAAAATTATGTCTAAAAAAATTACAATAAGTTACACAGATATTAACCATTTGACCCCTATTCCAAGTCAGGTATGTCAGTGTAAATATCCTCGTCACTCATCCTGTTCAGGGAGAGATAATCCTGGCAATAAAAAATCATCAATAGGCAGAATTAAAAGAAAAGGAAAGTTAGATTATCGTTGGTATAATAATAATAGGAAAGTACTTCATTATCATCACGCAAACGCAATGTAAAGTTACATCATGAAACTATTGGTGAATTTTTCTAAAACATTTTCCACATATAAAACCGCGATTAGATAAATAACAAATATGCAAAATAAGGCATAAAAGGTTTAAAATATGAATTGATTGTTGGAATTGTATTCCTTCTGATATATAATAGGAAATCACTTATGAAATGGTTCGTAAAGTGCTTTCAATAACGTTTCAAACCCCACTGGTAGATTATATATTCAGTGGTGTCGTGAACAAATACACTAACGAGGGAGGGGGAAGAAGGAAAGAAAGACAGTTATCATTATTTCATACAAGTTTAAATGAATACGATGCATTTAAAATATGATAACCACGGTCATGAATTTAGTTTCATTTGGAGATGACTAAAATATGTGTGGGAGTGTTGATATGCACCCTTGTAAGGCAAAGCAGGCAGATGAGAGACAGTTGTGACAAACGGAAGCGAAAGCTCAGGAAACTTGAATAGCTCACACTCATAAAGATTATTTGTGGGATATCTTTAGGAGTTCCATGAATTGACCTTGTGTCACAACTGTATCTCTTCTATTTGTTGTGTTCCAAATTATGGCCTAGTAGCGGTATCAGTTCAAATGGGGGTATGGGGGGGGGGGGGGGAGGTTTGAGCAACAGTCAACCATCCCCCGCCCCGTCAACAAAAGGAATGAATAAATGAATAGCCCTAAAACACAAATATATATTGCTGTTAAATGAATGTAAGTGCTGCACATACTGAAAATAAATGCAAATACTCCAGAATCCCCAATAAGACTGTAGAAAAGGCAAGCTATCATTATTATTGTAGTAGTATTATTAACCCGCCCAAAGTATGTTTTATTAGACTTACATTTGAACCCTCGAGAATCCAACCAATTTTGTTTTGCATGTCATGAAAGGTGCTGCGTTGCTTTATGTCCGTCTTCCAACAGTCTGAAATAATGTTGAACCTGTCCATATAGATTCATAGAAAAGTATCAATGTTTTTGTTTAGTAGTTCAAAAGAGTATTTGACACACCAAACGCAGGTTGTTTAAGTGTTTTATTTTATCGTATTCCCACCCAATACTGTAAACCAGTAACACGAAAAAAGCTCGTAGACTCAGGGCGCACATGTTCTGTTTAAGTGCTGAACACCCCCCCCCCCCCCTCCTCCCCCCGCCCCCCAACTAACCCATCACTATACAAATATATAAACTAACAGCCAAAGAAACAAACTTTAGCTAATAGTTTTTTTATAAACATTTGTTGTGTGTAAAAAGACACTGAAATTAGACCTCTCATGACTTATTAACAAGTCATGAATCACCACTTTGTCCCCGCTACTTTGCATGTTTCTTCCGATCAGGGTTAATGTGCCAATCTTATTTATTCCTTATGTACTATTCTCAATATCTAGCTGAAACATAGAAAAATGGTGAAATTAGCCAATATTAGGGGAAACAAGAAAAAATTAACAATCATGTTTTGGGGATGAAACCAGTTATATTTGGGTAATTTTTATCCAATTTAGAGAACATTTTAACTTTACTTTTTGATACATTTTGCCCAATATAGTGAAGCCTTTTTTCAGACAAACATGCATGTCCCCTCCCCCTCCCACCGATATCGGGTACAAAAGAATCGATTGTTTTTAGAGTGAACATTTCCGACTGCAGTAAATACAAGATTTACCGTTCTCATCCCTCGTGATTTAATTTGTCACCCAGCTTATATGTATCTTTAAATACAACTGAGAATCGTTTATTTGAAAAATACGTTGATAGGACAAACGGCTTTTCCCTGAATTAATCATGAATGCGTGTTTTACTGTTACCTATAAATATTAAACACATTTTCTTAGCAAAAGAGATAACAGTGTCTCCCTTTAAGGTTCTTACTCCTATACATCATTAAATGAGAAGTTTCGCTTTCTGCCAGATAGCTAAAACCTAAGTAGATGGATTTTACAAAAGAGTCTTGTACACGGGTTGAAGGGCCTTAGAGAGAGAGAGAGAGATAGAGCTCAAAGTGACAGAAGCTATTTTCGTCTAAGAGATAGAAACACATGACAATTAACCACACCAGATACGATATAAACATAACCCTCACCAAATATAACTGGTTTAATCCAATTGCTTTTGTTCAACTAATGTTTGCTTCTGTTTCCACACATACATATTGTGGGTGTCTACTATAGAACCATAACTTATTATAAATTGACACCCTGACTTATACAGTGCTCCACACATCGACATGTGCCGAGTGCGCTCATCAATTTAGCAGTACGTTATTCACTATAGATGCACATTTTCATTAGTCTCATCCACGAATAGTATAATTAAGATGAAACATAAATATTATATATCTTAATTTATAATCTAATATATTACTTCATCTAATTCACAAATTAGAACTATAAGCTGAGTTCTGGTAAATATATATAATACGAAGCACGTTACCTAAAATTTAATCGATTTCAGGGGTTTTAATGAAGAAAAAAAAAGAAAAACAAATTCAAGACCTATATAATTATAAACTGAAGAACAAACAAAAAATGAAGATATTACGATGCGGAGATAGCTACTTACAGATCTTCACCACAATGTAGCGGCCTTCTCATTATATATCCATGTGTGATTCGTTCTGTCAGTTCGCTATCACTTACGCCTGGATATGGTTGAGCACCTGATGAATAACAACGAAACTGAAATATCATTTTCAAGTAGAAAATTCAAGATGAAAATAGAAATTCACATTGGAGAAGTTCAAAAGACACATTTCGGATTAATGTAAGATTATATCAGATATGAGAAAATTATACATTTTTCATAGCTTTGCAACAGCAGCATAAATAAAATTTAAAAAAAAATTAAACGATGATAATTCTTGCAGGGGCTCAATTTTGTTTGGCAAAGAAAAGTCCTAACTGTTCTAACAAGGCTATAACAAGACCCAGCCTGTGTGCCACATATCTAACTCCTTCAAGCTAGATAGGGATACCAACTTGATAATTTGGTGTTGGGTATGGGTAGGTGCCCTAGACATAATTTGAGAAGCTCTATTAGATATGAATGTTAAGTATGACAACACGTCGATCCCTATGGAGTAGGGACGGGGAGGAAAACAGACAAGGGAAGGTACATCCCGATTGTGCTACATAACATTGATACTAAATAAATTCTAGTGTGTGGTAGATTAATCATTAATAAACGAGGGCTATCAGGCCTATCGTAACGCAAATTCAAACTCTAACCAAACATAATCTTAATCATAAACCCAAACCGTAACCCTACCCTGACCTTTCCGATACGCATAGTGTAGGACCATCCTATTTAACAATAAACCATCCTTCCTTCGGTAGGGTCTATGGTCATAACGATGCGGAAAAACGGTGTGGAGGTTAACATTCCAAGCAACCAGGATGTCACTAGAGTATTTTAAAAAGACAAGGAAAGGAAAACGGATTGGGAGAAGGAAAAGTTAAGGAAGGGCAATGATATGTCCGTGGTTTCCTTACCAAGGGTAACAAGCTCCCAAAGGAGAACCCCGTAAGACCAAACATCACTCTCTGTCGAACATGTACCGGTCAGCATGGCCTCAGGTGAGAGCCATCGATGTATCGTCTGAAAACAAAAAAGAAACTATTACCTATATACCAAAGGAAATAAATTGTAATTATTTCTTTATTATAACTTCAGGTTGGGTTTCAAACACAAGCCCCCAAAACCCCATATATATATATATATATATATATATATAGGTTTATGTATCAGACTCGATAGTTTCCTTAACTTTTTTCTTATTTATGATAGCAATAATGTCCAAAAAGTCAAGGAAACTGTTAAGTCTGATCCTTAAACAAATAGATAACAAATATGCTACAATTGAATTGTTACACATTATAACATGAATCAAAGTAAACTCATGTGTACAATAAGTCATAATGATTGTACATAACGTCGTAATTAATTAGGATATGGGTGTCTATCAATTGAGCATTTTTATAATGTAACTGATAATAATAATGGATAGAAGAAAAAAAAAACAGGTAAAAAGCATTACATGAATTTATAATCGCGTTGTGGTTGGTGGTACCTTGTATCTTCTGTCAAAATACAGAAGGGCTGTCATTTATATTAATTCCATAGATTTACTATAAGATGCGTACTAGGAGAGAGGGCAACCAATACCCCCTAGAACAATTAACCCCGAAAAATGACCCCCAAAACAACCCCCCCCCCGGACAACAAAGGACAATCACGCTCGAAAGAGACCAGATCTAGTATGGCAATTACGTATTTACTTTTTTAATCCACAGTTTTTCTAGACAAGTTTCAACTATTGTTGTAGATGGTACAATTGACCAGTGAAACATTTCAATAAATTTAACTATTTGAAAATATTCTAAGGAATATATTTGGATCTAATTCCTTTTTTTTTTTTTTTATACGACTAACATTGGAAACGATTCGGAATGAAACTCTCTTAAACTACTGGTAATCAACCTGTTATTTCAGCCTTATCATGCAGCGCCATCTCTCGATAGGGGGAACTTCTGGAATAAAAGGGTGATGCAATATTGTTGTGTTTCCAGAGAAGAAACGAGAATGGTACTTAATCCATTAATATGAAACATGTATAGATGAATTTAGAGCTACAAGTTCCGCGTTTACGAAAGGGTTCTGATACTATTTTGCTTCCGCTAAAACGCCATCAACGTCTATTATTCTTGTCGTAATTGTTCAGGAATGTATCACGTAGATAAATATTCATTTCGACACCATGTAAAATACTTTGAATTCTAGAGAGATTGCATTGAATAGTTACCTTTGAAGTATGTGTGATGCTAGTCAAACCATAGTCTGCTATTTTACAAATCTTATTTTTCGACAACAGGACGTTGCTGGCACGCAGATTTCCGTGAACGATCTGTTCAGATGATAAATTCGAGTACATAATATAATTACTAAATCATAACAAAAATAATGGAGTGACACAGGTGGTCTGCAAGAACAGTACACATACCCACGGGTTGAATGTGCGACATATGATGCAGCCTGAAAGCATACAATTGGGAAATATAAACGAAGCTATGAATATATCGTTTGTTTCTGGCTCATGAGAAATTAATGTGGCTTTCAGTAAAATCGATTAGTACACCATCAGATTTTAGAGAAATCATATGTATATCGAAAAGGAGAGACCTGCCGTTGATATTATGTTTACCAGGAATTAGCTGAGGATAACCTTTTGTTGCGGGATTCGAATTGGCGAATTAAATTCAACTTTGTTGTAATTTAAGTAAGTTATTTTTTTTAATATTTTTTTTACAAGAATTTATATTCCGTTAATAACACATGTTTGGTCTCATCGGTAATTTTCGCGCCAGATATAACCTCGAAAAGTTGTGAAACAATGGCAGTATAATTAAAAGTTGCATGTAAAGTCACCTTCTGCGAGGACAGGAATGCCATGCCCTTCGCAATCTGCCAGGCAAACGTGAACAGGTCTGGTTCCTTCACTCTTCTTACAACGGAGCGAACATTGGCGTAAACTCGGTACGATGACCTCGTCTTGCCTGCATTGGTTTGCAGGTACGTCAGAAGAGTCCCGTAGAGAACGTACTCATAAACGATGAAAGCTGCAAAGAGAACCAATGAGCGATGAGTGTTACTGAATAATTCAATTTCAGGAAATATGCAACAGATAGAGAAGGTAATATTTTATCAATATGGTTACCAAATGAAATATATCAAAATAGTTATAACGTTTTGAAATTCCTTGTGGTTGCCCTCGCTCTCCAAGAAACGTATTTGAGGTGCTTTTCCTTCTGTTGCTGGAAGGTTGTGGACAAATCTACCCTCCTCATTATTGTACATCTGTGTTCCTTCAAGAAACTTCAGAATGACAAATAATGTAATGAGGGAGCCCGGATTAATGTACGATTATATTGGCTTCACTGGTTTTTGTTCCCATTTTTAAGTGGTTCTTATAGTAGATATGGGGCGGATTGTGAAGCGTTTTGTAGCTGCAGGGAAAGAGCACTATATCAAAAACTAGGTGTATCGGATAACATAGGTTTGTATGGGATGTGATATCTTAATACGTTTTGACCTAATGGAAAGTTATTATTAGTTTTACCCAATATGGTTATGAATATTATTAAAAGGCTTATTACTTTAAGTAGTTAGAGTGGTAGTATCAATCAATTCTATCAATATTATCATCATCATCATTACCATCATCGTAATAAGTGCGAAAGGAGTTATACGAATTAGATAAAGAAACCACTGGTAACATACCCTTTTCCACGCAGCATCCCAGGCATTTGACTAGATTGATGTGATCAGGGAGCACCCATAAATCGGTGACAGCTTCCAGGAGGTTATCTTCAACACCGTCTATACCTGTATCGGGATAGCATATAGAGGTGATAGTGGAATTAGTAATGTACCCTCTTCATTCGAGGTCTTCACAAACATAAACACCATGAATGTGGGTATGTGTGCAATTGGATTGTTACAGACGTGTTTCAATCAGATATGATTTTTTGTTTACATCAGGGAACCGACCTTCAAGGTCAACATCCGAATGACGTGACAAAGTTTCGAACCGGGACCGCCTGAGCCAATTTGTAGGCGAAGACAAAGATGTGATTAATAGAACGTGCAGCTAGACCAACTCAAATCTTCATAAAGTGACCCGGCAATCAACTGTGACGAATAACAATAATTTCATGAACACGAATAAATACCTCATTTGGGATAATTAAAGGGTATTATGGAATATGTAAAAACATATTTGTTTGCATTCTGTAATCGGGGTATCAGGCCGAGACTGATGGGATACGAGTCAGCAGTGAGGACAAGATATGGATTGTTCTGTAATATATATATATATATGTCTTTAACAAGTAATTTCACATAATAAAGAATTTTTAAATTAAGATTTTTAAAGACAAATTATAAAACAAATACTTATAGTACGAAACGATACACAGTAAAGGCAAAAGAAAAACCTATGCAAAAACTGTCTTTGAATTAATATGTATACATAATCATATTGAGAATTTAGCATTTAAAAGCATGGTATTAATCGTTCCCTTTTCTATGCGTTTCTGATATTTTCCTATTTGGAGACAGGGATATCGTAATCACCGCAATGATTTAGCCGATACAAAAGGACTATAAATGTGGTACACTTTCGAACAACCGACACCTAGGAAAAATCTACGTGTTAGGATGTATACTACCAAAAAGAAATCAGTATCGCAATAATTTAGGGAAACGGACGTACCAGACAAATCTCGTACGGCTGCCTCGATCTTCTTCTTTTCCTTTCCAGGCACCCCTCTTATCTCTCCTCTCCAAACTTGTCCGAAAGGAAGAGCGCCAATTGGCCCGATCTGTGAGTAGAATCGAATATTTTTGGACGGTACTCTTGCACCGACCTGTTTCGCAGTAAGCTCTCGTTCTGTGGTGGTAACTGTGATAGGTAGGTCTGTAGAAAAAAATAGGTGGGAGCAACATCCGAATTATACTTCTTCCCTTTGTAAGATAGTAATATGTATCACGATGGGAACGAATTAAAATGCATGTATAAGGTAAAATGAAAACATAAAGCAAGTAAACGATAAGCAATTGAGGTACCCAATACCTATGTATATCATTCATGTCTTGTATCCAACATCAAAATGATATTTTACATAATCCGAATGATTTCTACAATCAATACAATCAATACTGCTCTGGAGTTTTTGTTACCTTGTTTATTTGCTTAATAACAATACTTTTCTCTACATTTAAGTGTAGGTACTCGGTACATCACGTTGTTAAGCTTCAGTTATCACTAGATTGTACGTGGTAATAATTGAGTAATCATGTTCGGAAAATTGCAGTTTTTTCGGAAGGGGGATTGGAAGTTTCAATACAGACCTCCAATAGTGCCGGCCGTATTTTAGTAGGAATATAGCATGGTTAACATTAGGTGAGCAATTCGTCAGAACATTTGTACTAGCACGTATATTTTTAGTTTCTATCAAGTAATTCATTTATGAACGGTTAAAGACAATTTGAATGTACTTAATTTACGGTTACCGAATTCAATTTATGCTTTGCAGTAAGAAATATATGGACATTTAACATGTGATTCTTTACAAGCAGTAAACACACATACAAACAAAAATAGCAGTAACGATGGAAATGGATAATTGATAAATATACGTATACATGCAAAACTTATAGTTGTATACAAAATTATAGTGTGTATTGTTGAAATATCACCGGGTAGAACAACATTTATACTTTGTATCAAGACTTACCGTTTTCCGACATCTCCCTCTCTGAAGTTTCATTATTCCGAGTGTTTGTAACGTTTTCAAGTGTGCCACCATTCCCACTGAATACAAATGAAACATTGGCATAACACCACAATAAACCTGTATCCTCATGTCTGACAGATAAAGGCTTGCATTCTGATAATCAATACAACTTTTCTAAGATTTAGCAACATTTCTGAACTGCATTCCTGTGTTTAGAATATACTTTTTCCAATAATGAATCATGTTAGCTTTTATCATAATTGTTAGTATTGATATCATTATCAGTATAATTATAATTTTCATTAATATTGTTGTTGTTATTATTATGATTATATGTTAATTACTATCATTATCATTATTATTTTTATCATTATTATCAATATTATTATTATTGTTATTATTATAATCAACATTACTATTGGTGGTGTTAGTAGTAGTAGTACAGGTAGTAGTATTTTCCAAATAATTAACAAACTATTGTTTGCCTAAATGATAAGTTTACTAATAATTGTAAAACTATTGACCGAATTTGATGGAGTAATCACATAATACAGTAGTAAAGTAATATTCGTATGTTTAATTTGTAGAAAAATGAATAGATGGTCATGGAGTTGAAATTATGCACATTGTGTGCGTAAATGAATCCCGTGAACTAAGCATTCCTACTATTTGAAAAACTCTTAGTGACCGTTTTCCGTTTAAAACTATATATACATCTAGATTTATTGTTATTATCATTATTATTAAATATATAAATAATCACATTTCAATTTACCTTATGTGAGGCACTCCTGTTTTGCCTAGGAGAGAGAGACAGAAAATATTTTTTAAAATGGTAATGTTGTTCGCTATTTAATTCTACAGAAATACAATTTTAAGGTGATATGTATGATATTTTACACAAAATGTGGGGCATAATAAAAAAAAAATTGAAAACAATTGATGTGTTTTCATTAGAATTTGGTTCATGAAGGCATTATGTTTAGATCTGCCCTACTTCTTTTTGTTACGTTGATTAAATTATGACATTTGGACAAATGACAAAGAGGCTATTGAAGAAAGATGGTGTTCCACAAAAATGTGTCCTGTTTCCACAGTCTTTTATAATTTTGCATGCTACTTATCATTGCCATTTAATAGCTGATGCATGCTAACCTGTGTCTAGTCGTGCCCTTCGCAATCTCTGGAAAAGAAATATGAAGAATGCAACGACCATGAAGAGAAGACAAGTGATGACCCCAAATGCTATGGCGAGTCGTCTGTACAGATCTTCATTACACGCTCCTGGTTCGGCTACAAATTGTAATAAAAGACAATTCAAGATGGCTCATGTATTCTCCGAAGTGCTCCATTCGTTGTCCTTCTATTATTTTGAAGTCGGCATATGCTTCTTATTATGAGGTTTTACATGGTGTACAGTAAAACCATGGTATGACTGTGGATAGTCTGCACGCACTGTACCACTTTACCAGGATCCCTAAAGCAGAGACTTGATCGAGAGATCTCATTCAGTATCGTGGTTTCAGGAGCCTATGCCCTATGACCTACCTCAACCTGTTCTCACACAACAGGCACGTACACGTATGATTTACATCATAGTATAATGTCAATTTGTAGATTTGATACTGCTGTCGTTGTTTTATATTGAATCTATGTGCCATGGCTTGCCTAATGGATGAAAGGACAGTAGACCACACCACGTCGCATAGAAACGTAGTATTCGTGGGGGGAAAATTGTTCATGTTAAAGTTTTGTTATCATTATCATTGTTACCTTGGACGTTATTATTATTCTTTTTATTCTTATAAATGTTATTAGTGGTAGTATCATTTTAATTGTCACAATCACCATTATCATAACATACTTAGCATAATTATTATTATTAGTAGTATTATTATTATTATTATTATTACAACTAGCAGTATTATTGATACTACTATTCTAACAACTTTGTGCTACAAACCCACTCTAATAATATTAATACTACTACTACTTCCACCCCACCACTAATACAAATACTACGACTACTTAAAAATTGTTACTACTTGTACTATTATGTTCCATCTGTATACCATAAACCGCCTTGCCAAAACGAACACAATGCAATGCAATGTTGTGTTTGTTAATGAAACATGAATTGGCATAAGGAAATAAGTACATCTCTGTGTACCGAAAGATCAACATATCGTGTGCATTCATGTGCAAACACCTAATTTCAAACGCCCACTCGCACACAAACACCTACACACACCTATACACATCAACCGAGTGCCATATGTAGAACCAAAGATAACAATTCGGGTATATTTTACTTACAATCATCTAAATCTGTCATAATTCTTCCCATTTTACACGGTTACTAGCACAAAGATTGCAAGGTTTGCCACTGTCGCAACCACCGACCCACTTGAATAGTCAATCTTAATATTGTGGTAATGATCTTGTGAATATAAGTGTAATCAATCAAACAGCATCGAAAGTGAAATAAATATATTATGATCATTGACGGCATTGATGATTGCATGAGATGGTATTTAATGATTTAATCCTACAGTGACATTGAATTATGAGGTATCTTTAAAGGTACTATGTCCCTTTTGCAGCCAACCTCAAATTATGTAGAACTGTGCAGGAATTATGAATATGTCATGTATGTCCTATCTGTGAAATTTGAACGTTAGCAGTGTCCTAATATTCAAAATATGCAAGGGAACATGTTTACTTGCTAGACTTTACTGTCAGACCCTATTGAGTGACTGACTGGCTTGTTTTGTGCTTTGATAATAACATACATAAAATGAGCTGTAAAGGGTACATGAGCATTTGTCTTCATCAATAACCCACTTGTTGTGATGTCCAAAATTAAACTGATTGAATATTTGCGTCAGTACAATTGTCTGAAAATCAAGACTATTACTTATTGGGTCTATAGCTCCTGAGTCGACTTGACAACTAATGGTCGTTATTTTCCCACTTGAAGACATTTTCAAACCCCACTTTTTTTAGGGAAGTTCTAACTTAGTATTATCTTTCAAATGCCGTTGAAATTTAACCTTTTCATTTTTTTGGCCTGCAAATGGGACATAGTACCTTTAAAGGAGCAATAAAATGTGCTATTATAAGATATGACGGTTTACAGTATACATGACAGTATCCGAATAACATGACGACATTTGCTCCGCGAAAATTTCTTACACTTACAGAAATCCTAGCTTCAACTCCAGACCCAACATGGTACCTAGACCTATTATAAAATCAACTAGCAACTCTAACCCTAAACTTGTACTTTTTATGAAATGTGGCTGGAAAAATAAACGTCTATAGAGCTAATGACAGCTTAAAAATGGCCATTGTACGTTCTACATTCTCACTTTCTTCGAAACGTATTAGGTCGCACATATTCCACTAAATACATGTACAAATCTGTTAATCCATGTCTGTTTTTAAATGTTTCTATCATCCGTGCTTTTGATGACTTATTCGAATACGTAAATGGAAAGGGATAATAACATGATAATAGTGCCAGACCAACATATATAATGCGACATTTTCTCTAATAAATATTTAAAATTCCTATTTCCGGTTTAAGAAATTAATGGTAGCTTTTCACACACTCTAACAAAACAAAGCACTAAGAAAAGGATTATCTGCACAGTATGCCTTTTTCCCCTAAATGTAGATGTACACCAACCTTCTACATGCAGGCAAGCTACTCCTGACGTCACATTTTGAGAAGCATCTCCATAGATACATGAAAACATCCCATCATCCCCAACCTCTGCCGATGTGATGTGCAGACGTGATCCCACGATCGCTCCATCGCCAGTTAGGGTGACGTGAAAATTGTCGTACTTTGCCAATTGCGTATTAAGACGGTTTGTTCCTGAAAAGATGGACAACCCCGAGTCTACCCATGTGAGCACATTAGACGTGTTTGATGATAGGGAAACGTTGATAGCGCAACTGAGAGAGGTGTTTCGTCCAGCTGTGACATAAGTCGTTTGAGGATCAGTCCAGATCTGTGCTGATCCCATTGGAATCTTTAACATGGAGCAAACGATGAAGAAAATGCGAAGAAGAGGATTGTTTGATTAAAATATAACAAACGCTCTTCTGTAGAAAGAGGACATTGCAATGAACTTTATTAAAGAAAAATAGTTGTAATAAGAAAATAGAATTGTAATGTTATCACAGCCTCTTACATTCAATGAATACACAGGTACTTACAAAACGTTTATTTTATTGGCATGCTTGATATCATATACAAATATACTAAAGGAAAATATGTTGTAAAAAGCATGCAAAACGTTGTAAACATACTCAAGAACTAAAGATCCATCAATCAATGAATTAACGTTGTTATTTCACCACACCTATGACGAATTTATTGATGGTAATATTGATGATAACAAATATAGTAACACTGAAATGTCTCTCCTTTTTAACACGATAAACAAATTATAAAGGAAATTATGTGAAAATGAGTAGTAACCTGAAAACATTAGTAAACATACTCAAGAACAAAAGATTAATCACTCGACAAATAAACGTTAAGATTTAACCCCGGCCACCAAGGCGAATGTAATGATGACAATACCGATGATAACAAATAATAATGATGAAATGTTTTTTCCGTTATGACAAGATAAACATACTATACCAAAGAAATTATATATTTGAATAGCAAAACAATAATTTCTCTAAAGAAAAAAAAATCCATTTCATAAAAAGCAAACACGAGTTATCCACGTGTCAAATGTTTGCGGTTTAAGTTGATAATTTTAAGTGCTGACATTTGCTTAAATATCGAAAACGTCGAAAACATAAGATTGTTGGTTGTCTTACCATTGTAAGTTTGAAGAGAGCTAGCCCAAGGCAAAATGAGGGAAAGTCCATTGTACTTTTTTTATATCGATGGAAACCACATCCTAAAACAAAAACAGCCCATGAAGAAATCATTAGTACATAATTTAGAAAAGAAAGGCCTTCCCTTTTCATTCAATTACAATTAGGTTGCATGAGCCTGCATCTTAATCAATTTGTATTCAATTTTTAAGCACCGTTTGTATTATCATCATTATCGTTATTATTATTAAAATAATAGGCCTTCTTCTTATTGATGATGCTGTTGTCGATGTTGTTATTCTTCAACTACTTCCCTTTTCCATCCCGTTCTTCTTCTTTTTCTTCAACGTAATCTTTTTGTTCTCCTACTCTTTCTTCTACTCTCAGCTTCTTCTTTTCTGCCCCTATTTATTTCCCTTCTTCTTCTCCCTACCCTTATTATTTGTTTTAATTCATCCTCTTCTTCATCATGTCAGTGAGTTCCTGGATGTTACAAAACAAACAAACCAAAACCACTGTTGACAAACTCGTCCAATTTCCTTCAATGTATTTATTTTCATTCGTTTGTTCATTTTTGATTGCATGATATTTCTATGTATATGCCTTCCTCAGGGCTTCATTGCGACAGCAAACTAAATATATGTATTAAATGGTCAAAATGTTTTGTTTTCTCGTCATTTACTAACACACAATAACATGACACAAACTATGACTTGCATTTCAAAGTTCCGTTATTAATTTAGAGGTTATGGATTCCATATCCTGTGTGGAATTCCCTCCTCTTTCAAAGTAATTCATCTCTCACCATGTTTATAGGCTTTATCGTGGTTTTCTTTTGTGTGTTTTCTTTTCCACGACTAGACCGTTGGCTACAGCATACTGTGAAGAAAATTCTATGCTGCACGGTGACTTGATTTATGTAATAAAAAATTAGAAAAAAATAAATGTTGACCTCTTTAAACCGTGGAATCCTAAAATGTCCAAAATCATGAAAAGTTAAATGTCAATGACCATGGAATGTATACATGCTGTGCATGAATAGATTTCTCTATTTGAATGTATACAATGAAAAAAAGTTGAATAAAAAAAGGAGGAATATATGGATGTTTGGTAGGCCAATTCGACATTGGAGAAGCGTTATCAAAATATTTATCCTTTGGACATTTCCGGCATATTTTTTCGAAAGTACGTGAAACATTTTGCACTTTATTAAATGATAGGTTCCTATGATATCCATAGGAAAGATATTGTTTCCAGTTTAACACGTCTCCTGCTGAGATTCTTTTTACTTCCGTTTGCATGTTATAAACATATTTTAACTTCCGTTTGCATGTTGTAAGCATAAGGTAGAGGTATTACGTGATAAGTATGTTGTGACCTATATTATGAATTATGATTGAAGGCAAATATTGACACTGTTACGGTTGCTATAAAGACAAAATGATTTCATAAGAAATGTGGGTGCCTTATACACAGGGTAGACACATCGGTATTATCACCTCTCTTCCTACGGGGTGTTTAATCGTTTGGAACCTTACCATTGTCAGGCACCTATTTATACATGGATGGCGATTGGCAATTGTGGATTAGCTTCTTATCAATGGATATTAGCGCCGGCGTAAAATGAGAACCATTAAATCCAGTATTGAACGAGTGAACCACTATACCATGACACGGCCTCTATCTTTATTGATGATGTTAAGAACGAAACATATGAGCGAATTATTATTGAATTTGTAAATTAAAATGATCCGGTTTCATGCATCCAATATTCAGCGAAAAGTTGCGGAATGCTTAATTTTCTGCACATCATTCATATAAAAACATAAATGGGACTAGTAAGAAAACTTCTTTGACATGAACTCCAGTCTAAATCCTAGGTTAATAATGATATTGATGATACTAATAGTTATCATAAAAATAATAACAAACTTAAAAATATTATCTTGATACTGTTCACAGCAACAACAACGAGAAAAGAACAAGAACAAGAACAAGAACAAGAACAAAGACAAAGACAAGAACAAGAACAAGAAGATTTTTTTTTACAAAGCGCTACACGGTTAGCGACCAAAACGCTTACATTCACTCTATTTGTATTATTGAATGTTATTTTATTACTAAGGTCACTGTATTCATTTACGATTCTTCACTTTACTGGATAATTAAAAGATGCTTACGGAATCGTACTTATTTGGAGGAGAACATATCCATTACATGCCAGCCCTTAGTCGTTTTAACTCTAATACCTGCCTTTTGAATGCTCACTTGTTTGTCACACGTGCCTATCGAAACGAAACAATGCATATTTATTTATTGAAGAGTTTCCTTGTACAACGGACACACATTTGTGAAATTACCAAATTCCGGTATTGATTCAACATACCAACAAGTTCTCTATACTTTGTTACCCATATACATTGGTTTTATTAAATGCATTAAGAAAGTGGAGGTATCATGGTGTAGTGTTTCGTTCAATTGACTTTTACTCCTAGGGTATACAGTGTGAGTCAAAAAAAAGTTTACATCTAGAAACTCTCTAATTATTATAAAAAAATCATCAATGAACAGTACATTATTATACATCTTATGAAAGAGCGTTTTATCCCAAATCATTTGGTACCATTTTTGTGTGGTATGTGTGCACACTTGGATGAACAGTAGGCATTGTTTGCGAGAGTGCAAATATCGACTTGCGCCAAAGTTGCTGATGTGATGTTTGAATAAAACAATTGGAATGTGGGTATTATTTTGGTCTTTACAGATCCAAATAACATCCCTAACAAAATCAATCATGCCACACATATCAAATAACGAATATCAAATATCAACGAACATGTGTGCGCGTGTGTGTGGGTGTGTGAGACTTTGCCCTTTGCAAAAATCATAGATTTCATTTGATACATTCAATTCATTCTCTCACTCCACATATCCCAACACAATACTTTGGCATCACTTTGGCACAAGTCGATTTTTGCACTCTCGCAAACAATGCCTCCTGTTCATCCAATCGTGAACACATACCACACAAAAATGATACAAAATGATTTGGGATTAAACACTCTTTCATAAGATGTATAATATATACTGTTCATAGATTATTTTAAAAATAATCAGCAATTTTCTAGGTGTAAACTTGTTTTGGACTCACACGGTAGAGGGTTCGAATCCCAGATCGGCATTATACCATCCGCCATATCCAGGTGTAAATGGGTACCTGCATGGCGATTATCCGGAGCCCTCAGGAAAAACATCAATGATGTACTTCACTGTGTGACAAAATAATCATTATATAGTTAATGTGTGTAGCTTTTGATATAGTTATCATGACTATCCAAAGGTAAATACTATGTGTCAAAGAGAGATCAATAGCATATGAGATCTCCACCCATTTGACACCTGGCAGGTGTCAAATGGGTACCTGGTAGGATGCGGCCGTCATTGTTGGTCAAACAGCTTGTGAGCGTCAAGTAACGCCCAGCTGGAATGCTCCCCAGGGAGTGGAGATTGTGCACACAGTGTGTGCGGGCAAGCACTGAATCAAACGACCGGGGTAATAGTATATGTGTAAAGCGCTTAGAGACATTTGTATTAAGCGCTATATAAAAAAAAAAAAAATATTATTATTATTATGGCAAGTAAAGAGTTAAATGGCAACGATAACCTACCTCAAATGACTATCCAATCTATCAGCAGTTCTTGCCTAGTCTGCGTGTTGATACTTTACATTACCAAAAGGTTCCGTTTGATCATTATAGCGTGAAATATTCCACCAAATTAAATGCAGTGTTAATTTACAAGTAGCTTCCGTAATGATTCCTATAATGATGAAACGTAAATGCCCGAAATTCCGAACTCCTTATGATCTTTATGTTTTTGTTTTCCTTTACAGCTTTCCTTGTAATAGCACAATTTGGTGTGCAGATATGAATTTACCAATGCGAAATAAGAATGCAGACAATTGTTGATTCTGTTTCAGCTGTCAAACCTCCAATCCAACAACAAAGCGACTCCAAAATAACCCCTGTTATTAGCGGTAATGTAGTTTTGTTTGCGGCTTGCTTTCAGTTTAATTGGTGTCATTCTCGTTAGACTGTGACTGCCATATAAGGAATTGTATTCAACCACCATCCCCCGTCCTCCTTTGTTGATAAATAATCCGGGGGTGTTTCACAAACATCCTAAGTCAAACTTAACTCTAAGTTGGACTTAAACACTATGGAGAGCCATCTGTAGTCTTAAATTAAAATATATTCAAATGCGAAAACTTAAGTATTTTAGACTTTTTATAAAATCTCCCATGATAATAGAAAATATGAATGATTGAATCAACATTGTATGCATTTCGAAATAACTATTACAACATATTTTCAAAGATGCTATCGGCTTTCCATGATTGTTAAATCCAACCTAGAGATAAATTCAACTTAGGATCATTGTGAAACACCCCCTGATCCCTTTTGAGGGTTAAGCCCGAATGCTGCATTATCTTTCAGATATTCCGCTATTCATAGAAAACATATGATGTCCGCAATGGTAGTCTTAGATTAAACACACTTAACGGATTGAGGATATTTTGGTGCAAAGAATCCTTGTCAGTCGTTGAAAGTAACAGTGTCTGCACTCTGATAATACGCTGACGACTTACTCCAAAGGCTCTGTACTTCATACACAGTCACATATTGAGAGAGTTAGGCTGTGATCAAGACTTAAATGTTTGCGTAAAGTATAAAATCATAAAAGAGCCTTCTACTGTAGACTAAGAAGAGTATATCATCTTCAGCGGAATGAAACGACCCGTTGTGTTGAAAATAATGTCTATCCTATTAGTTAAAAGAAAATAGTGACTTTTAGATTTGCGTATACTGATACGTGTGACGTCCATTCAAGGCAGTGCATTAAAAGGACGTCGATCGTAGCAATCCCCATTGTCTTCGTGCGAATCTAAAAGTCCCTATAGTGTCTGCCTGCCCTGATTCATTTTGAACTATTCAAGATATTTCTAGTTCTGGCTTCGCCTTTGTTACGTTTGCAAGGTTGGTTTGTCCCGAACAACGATAAAGAAGAGAGAGAGAAAAAAAACAGGTTAGAAATGGGATCAGAGAAATAAACACAAAATATCTTTCACCCTGCGTGCAAAGCAGGAAATCCAAGGTGTAAAATGATATGTAATATGGCATGTAGGATTTGGATTTGATTAGAAAAGGGAGAGATGAATTTGGTACATAATCGGTGTAAATGAATCCGTTTTTATCTAGCGAAAGTACCTACATAATTGAAGGGGCACTGGTTTCATAGGGATAGGGGGCGGTGGGGGAGGGAAGTGACCAACCGCCCTAAATACTTGGTGAATAAAAAGCGTGAATACAATTATTAAGGCCATAATGTGGGCATCGTTGTTCGCAAGCACAAAACATTGTCAATCGTAAAGTTGCATAACAGCGCCTGGCTCTGTCCAAGGCTTTTGTGGTAAAGTGAAAAAATAGAGTTAGATTTTCTTTTCCCATTGCATCGCTTTCTCCCCCTTTTTTGTCTCTCACTCTCTCTTTCCCTTAATTCCCATTCTCTCTCCTCCCCATATTTCTCTCTCTCTCTCTTTTTATTTTGTTAACGTAATATAAGAGGAGGGTGCACATGCCAACACCGTAGCTATGACGTTATGATCATTGGGAGCTGACTGTACATTCTATGAAATGTCCTGCTTTGGATAGAGTGTCCACCTCTTTCTTGATCAATAACAATTTCGAGGCGAGTGGGCTCAGTCGGTAAAGCTGTCGAACCAAAGATCCCGGGTTCGAATCCCACCCAGAAGGATGACCGAAGCCTGCGTTGTGTGTTAACGTGCCCCTCCCCTTTTTCATAGACGCAGGCTATATTAAGTGGAAAACACTCCGTCCGTCCCACTGCACTATTCGTATATGAGTAGGGGGAAACCCCGGTGTAGTGGTCCACCTGCACATAGGTCATACACACCCCATGATAGTACGATAATAGTCTGTAAAGAGGTATTTACTCAAAATGGAAGAAGGAGAACTGAAGTTAGTTATTTATTATTGATTTGAGCTGTGATGAATGTTTGCTTTAACTTGAGATATTTTATATTTCATTCCATTTTTCCTGTTGTCATGGTGGTATTTTATACTTGCATTGTATTTCACCTGTACTATGAAAGCGTGTACAATTCAGTCTATGACTGCCATTCATGTTGATGATGTTAATGAACTTTGATTGAATTAAACTGAATTGAATGTGCTTTTTTCGAATAAATAACTGATTTTTCAATTGTAATCGTTGTTTAATTTTTATTTCAAAAAGCCATAAACTCTGTGGAAGCCTTTAAATAATTCAAGATACGGCAGTACCATCAAGCACCTCATTTGTAATTAAAAACTATTTTTTAGCTACCCAGAGCTTTCCGATACAATGCAGCTGCTTATTCAGAGAAGGACACATTTTAAGATCGGCTCAAGACTTTCAAGAGAGCAGTAGGTTGGTCTGGGCCATAAAGTTGCACTGAAAAGAAAATTCGAATCATTTTTCTCAAAATCGACGGCCAAATCGTGCAGGAAGCCAACTCAATGTGAAAATAAGGCAATATGAATAGCGCCGTCTAACGACGAGATCACGTCCATCGTTCTTAACCAGATAACAGCAAAAAAAGTCCCATATTTTCATTTTTAGTATTAAAGTGAACGTACTATAATGCTATAAAGAGAGTTATCCAGTTACGTTTCAAGCACTAGTGTCAACTCCTCCCCCCCCCCCACTGGCATTTCGCTAGTGGAATTTAATTTGCCACATGAAACGTATTTATTTATGTCGATAATGTATTTGTTTTTAATTATTACATAACTTTGCTGTTATAATTAAGTATTACCATATTTTTACAATAGTATTATGTAGAATTTTGTTAATGTCATTAATGTTTGTTCTATTTATTAAGTCCGTTTAAGAAATAGGTTATTTTTAAAATGTATTTATAATCATGTTTAACATTACAACTATAATACGCGTAGCACAATGCAATTTCGCCAACAGAATGTAACATTATCTCAAAAAGTCTATTTGCCATTTTGAGAGAGTTGTATTGAATTTCTGGTACTCCTTATTAAGATAAATCCCGTTTATAAACTCATTTAACAGGAAGCTTGAATTATGCCTTTCATTGTGTTATAAAGAGGGTTATCTTTATTTATTCAGTTTGTTAAAATAGTTTGTTTAATTCATTACCCCAAAATCGATATCGTACCTTTTTGTTTTTCTCCGCATAAAACAAAATAATAAAACCTTGATAACTATTGGAACCATTAACCTGCTAAGCCTCAAAATGAATAGGGGCATTCGTGAGAAAGTAAAGAGGATTTTGTTACATAAGGGCCAATCATCTGACAGAAAAAGGAGCACGAGCTAAAATAAAAGGGGCACTTATCAGAGACTAAAAGGAGCAATTATTAGTAGTGGAAGGGCATGCTTTGAACTGATAAGTGCCTTCTTATTTTGCCAAATGCTCTCTTTCTCTTTCGCATAAGAACCATGTTTCCTTTATGAGCGCCCCTTCTCCCTTTTAAAAGAGCGCACTCCCTTTTCACGAATACCCTTTTTTCGACGCTGATAAATGCCCCTTTTGAAATATATACGATAGGTGCCCCCCCTTTTTTTTGTTCATGAATGCCCCTCTTCACCGGTGATGAATGCCCTATTGAAATGTATTTCAATGTAGGTGCCTCTTTTCCTTCTCCGTTGAGTGCCCCATTTACAGGTGCGAGAAGTGCCCCATTTTCACCTCTGATAATTGCCTCTTTTTTGTATTACTTTGACAGGTGCTCCTTTCCTTTTCTAATACGTGTCATTTTCCCTTCTGATGAGTGCCCCCTTTTCCTTTCTCCATAACTTGTGTCCCCAATCTAAAGCGACAAAGAACAACTTCTTTTTTTCCGTCAAGCTCACTCGCTTGCACTTAAAGTTAATATAATTATGTTGTTTACTTAATGTTTTTTTTCAGTCTGTTATGATTACATTTTGCTTAAAACCACATCTTTGAACATACAGAGAGAGTAACAAAAGTTAAATTATCCCTAATAATGTGATCACTGTGTAGGGGCATATACCAATGTCAACACATGGTATTTTCGTTTTGAGGTTCTCATTTGTAGGTACCCCCCTTTTTCCAGAAAGTGTCCATTCATTGACGATGCCCTCTTGCCCCCATGACTAGTCCGCCCTCGTTTCAAAATGCAATATTCATGCAACATGTTTGCTTTAAATCTTGTTTGACCCTTTTCTCGGTGAAATAATAATCCCTATAATGGGTAAAAGGAAAAGGAAAAGGAACTCGATATTGGTTCCGGAAGATTATGAAAAAGGGTCAGTTAAACTCTGTAGTCGTACCTGTTCTCAAGTTCTAGGTTTCAACAGTCATTAGTTGTGTCTACTTGAGACCGTAATAGTTGTTAAATTTAAGTCTGATAAGTTTATCCACTAACAACTACCGTGGTTCACATGCGACCGAAACGAGCGGTATACAACCTTTCAATCTACAAGCCATGAAAGAATCTCTCACATAACATTATGTAATGGGATACAAAGGAAACGTTGTAAAAACAGAGATTTTATTCTCATATTTTATCAAAACTTCCAATCATGAAGATATAATTACAAACAATACGGTGTAAATATTAGATATAAAACACACACAAAACCACTGTCATATTACATATAAAAAAAACATTTATAAATATCAATTTCTTTACTAATAGAAAAACAAATTGTGGTTTGATTCTAGCAACTGCAACACGCATATTTGTTTCTATACACTGGCGCGGATCCAGGGGGTGGGGGCGACGGGCACATCCCCTCCCCCGGCAAAAAACAATAACTGGTAAACAGGGTTTGCTTGGAAGAGGGGGTGCGTGTTGATTAAAAAAAAAGTGCCCCCTTACTCCCTCCCACCCCCCCCCCCCCCCGCGCTTATTCACCGGCTGGCTGATTCGCCGCTAAATGTTTTCTCACGAATTGGGCTGTAACAAAACAAATGAGTGTTCCTTACTGCATCATTACGACACATAACTTCGAGAGAAGGCACCAGCTACTGGTAATAATCGCGATATTAATTCAATAACGGATTGTCTTTAGCGGATAGGCGTGTGAACTTACCTTTTATTTCGTCATTATTTCCAGACATCCAGGATAAGGATAACCAGCATTTCCGAGGACAGGAAGTATATTCCAGGGCCGGCCTCATATCAAATACAACGGAAACAATCACCATAACTGTAAATTCGGTAAGAGAGAGCCATTTACATGCAAATTAACAGGAAATCGCGGCCAGTTCATCATAAAATGGCTCATACTGAATTGGTTAGATTTTCTTCTGCAATCAAAGTACACAGTTTGTCGATAACAATAGGAATATAAAATACAATAAGCACTTGTCTGACATTGATTCATAAAGAAGCAAATATATATATAACAATTGTTATTTTCAAAAACGATATGATGAGCTGTCATAAATGCTGATTGTATGTAACATTATACAATTATTTGCGGAAGAAGGACTTTGGTTGGCAAACAAAAATTATACGTAGGTTTGTGACCAACATATTGGCCAATCTTTGTATATAGATTGCAACGAGGAAAGGTTTTAGATTCGACAAAAGAAAACAAAAAAATGAAAAAATGAAAACAATGTTGTAGACCCATTAAAGGCTCAGAGTAGTGGGTTCTCAAGGGCATGTTGACATCATTCCTCAGTTCACCCTATAAAAGGTGTTGCAGATCACCAAGTGTAGACTTAACCTGTTATGACCGACATATCTCAAATAATGCTTCAATGGTTCAAATATATGTCCACTTTCTTATATTACAAATAATAAAACATAAACAAAACAAAGCAGTGCATTACCGAAATCGGTAAAATAACAATGTTGTATTTATTAAATGATGTACATAAATTACTTCTTTATTGAACATAAACATTGCATCACTATCAAGGAATTGTAGAAATACAATAATTATGTAATACATTATAATTTGATAAAAAATGGAGGAATTTATACAAGAAGCAAAGCTTGTGAAACTATAGGTCCTTTTCGGGGAAAAACAAAAATCTAACTTGTATTCAATAATGAAAAAAGGGGCAAACAAAACGAGTTTACTTCAAGGAGAGAGAGAGGGAAAAGGAAAGAGAACAGGATATACAAGGAAGAAGGGGAAATGGTGAAAGAACAGAAAAGAGGAGGGGGAAGAGATAGAGAAAAGGAGAAAGCGCGCTAGAGAGAACAGGGAAGATACTGGAATTTACAAGATGGACGATGGAAAACAAAAGTAAAAGAACAGGAATGATGAGGGGAAGATAGAGAGAGAGAGAGAGATATATAGAGAGAGAGAGAGAGCGAGAGAGAAGGGGGTTGCAGCATCCTAAGTTCATAAGAGTTCAAGTGATAAACATTTCGACATAAGGGTGGTATGCAGTTGTAACTATAGAGGAATTTCAGGCTTACTAGTATCAAACGAATCCTACTAGAATTTACAAAGGGAGAAACCTGTTAAAGGTATATTTTAGTTACTGTGGATGGGTGAAGCAGGCGCTGAATAAAAAATTTAGGCTTTGAAAACAATATTACAATAATTACTGAACCATAGTTTTCGAAACAATTATTTACTCCAACATTTATTCCTATTTTGTGTTGTTTTAGAAAGGTTTGCAACGCGTAAAAATCCTTAGAAATAAACCACTAAGAAAAGGTTACCAGGAACCATGGTATAATGAAATGATGCAATTTACCCATTTAAATTGTAGTGATAGTAGAATGGATATCCCGCCTGCCTCTTCATTCATGCACACCACTTCCGCTGCTATTCCGAGTTCAAAACCGGTCAAAATGTCCGCATAACTAAGCGAGGAATGAGCTTATTAAAAACATGCTGTAAAACATTAAGTATAACACACCAAACATCTTAAACTAACAGCACGATGTGACGAAAATGAGCAATCATTTATAAATTAAAGCCATCCATTTAAAGTATGCGTCTTAAGATCAAATAAGATGTCAAGTTACAACCTGTCAGCCAAGATCAAACTTTTGGAATGTACGATTTTTGGTAAGGGGTCGTCTTGTATCATCTTCTGTTTATATGACATAACATTTGGAAATGGGGCCATGAGTTAGATTTATATATTACTTTGTTTGTGGATAGACTCATCTATCCCCGTACGCACCGTTATTGCCCTTCAAACAATAGGGACTTTTAGATTTGCACGTCGACAGCTTTGACTGCAACGTGTGACGTCATTTTAAGGCACTGCGCATGCGTCACGTCGTCTCAGTCGGCGATCGAGAATGCGTCAACCTTGATTTTCCTAAATCTAGTACGGTACTAGAATATGCCGCGTGCGCATAAAATAAACAGTTCCTCAGGTAGACAAAGGACCATCCCTTCCCTGCTATTATGTAAACATGTGTAGAACAGGTGTCACATGCATATTCACCTGTTCTACACATGTTTACATAATAGCAGTGAAGGAATGTTCTACCACAGCAATAGGCCATTTTCGTAATGTAACCAAATTTAATGCATAAGTCTTTGTGAAGTGCCTCAATACAAATGATTTCATTCACCTGATAAGAATAATAGTATTTCAATAGACAGAATCCGAACTGCATACATAAGTTGTTGCCAGGTTGGACAAACATTATAGCTTAACCTACCTAGCAACACTTAATATTATGCAGTTTCATTCTGACTATTGAAATACTATTATTCCTAACAGGTGAACGAAATAATTTGTATCAAGGCACTTCACAAACACTTATGCAGTACATTTGGTTACATTACGAAAATGGCCTATTGTTGAGGGTAGAATGAGGAATTGTATATTTTGTCCTCTTTCTTTGTCCGTCATGTTCATAGTGTTACTTCCTGCATGCATGTATATCGCCGAGTGCAATCCAACAGATTTATAATTGTAGTCAACATGGACAGTTGAGTACGTTGACACGCATGATCAGTCGGCGTTCGTCGTGTTCTCGTCCACTCAATCTAAAAGTCCCTAATAACCAATGCAGGATTTTGGAACAGTTTGGACGCTGAGATAATTCAACCACCCTTGCTGTATTCATTCAAGCTTACACTCAAAGACTTCCTCTTGAAATTATACGTATGTTATCGTTATTTAAAAACAATTATTTATGTCTTTTTCTATCTTTTTTCGCCTTGCTCAAGTGACTATTGTGACTATTCTGACTAATATATAAACGCAAACCTGTATTCATTGTGTATCAATTATACTCCCGGATTTGTTTTTCTTCGTTGCATTGGAATTTTGTGTATACAATCATTGGTTTATGGGAACCTATACGATACAAGCATTGCTTTTAATAGGTTCCTCATATTTCACGTTACAGATTATTTACTGCCATCATTGTTTTTTGTCATTATGCTTTATCTTGCTGACAATTGATAATATGTAAACTGTTACATTGTGGAATGTGAAACAATAAAAACAAAACAAAGAAATATAGCTGGGATTCATGCAATATAAAAGCCTTTGCGGTGAGCATTTTATCATAAACATATGCATAACATTGGGGATTATAACATAAGCCACCCCCCCCCCCTGGTCAAATATTGGGGGGATATTTACCCCCACCCCTCCCCCATCCACCCGGGATCTCCGCCTTTGTTATCACTAGATTCTACGTTTTCAATTTGGTGAGACGGATATAGAGATTGAGTGCCATTGGACATTGGAATTCAGTTTACGTCGGGTGTACGTTAGTGGCTACTCACAAAGTATGTTTGCCTGCGGATTAATATCAAGTTTTCGTTCATGTATCGTGACTGCTTCGTCAAGTTACCCGGTGTCACAATGCATGTCACACCGTTACATCCTATCAAATCCAATGAAGTTCTGTCACAAAACCATGAAGTCGAAATTAATTCATCAGAAGGCGCACAAAAAGGATAGGCTGGAAAGTTCATCACAAACACCTATTCTCGATTCACTTCGGCTTACACCGCAGGAGGCATTTCACTATCTTCGCCACACACTCGGTATCGATTCGGCTGACACGAAGCTTAGCCAAGATCGTTTCGGGCTTCTTCGGGAAATCACATTGAGATCACACTTTCGACAACCTTTCCAGAATGTCACCAATACTTACGCAATACCATTAGGTGAGAGAAGAATTCCTTCTTGGGATGAGATAAAGCAGTCAATGCTTGCAGGACAGGGAGGGGTATGCTATGAGCTTAACGTCTTCACAAATAGGTAAGAAAATTCGTTTTTATTAATTTTCATTTTGTCATAATAGCTACTACAAAGTTTTAACAAAATCCCCCGAAGGAAACGGTCGGTTTATGGGTGTTATGCATACTTCTTTAAGGAAGTATTCCCTTCACAATTATAAAGCTTGCCATCTATAGCAACAGTTAATGCGCCATAGTGGCTTCTGCCCTTTGAAATCTAATTAGTTAAGCAGGTGAATCACATAGTCAGTGTCAAGGGCCTCTGGAGAGGTCAGATCATAGTCAGCATACATAAATTATATTCATTGGTATTCTGATCCAACAGCCTGTACCTATTGACATTTTTCGAACAGGACAATATGGTTCACGACCACTGTTCGTTTGCACAGTCATTTCTTGCTTGTACCCTTGGTTGTGAGCGGAAAAATTCTTTGGGCAGTACTTACACTTGAAGACCTTTGGTTTCTTGCTGGTAATAAGTTCATAAGGTTCATATGTATTGTCCATTTAACAATGGAAATTCGTCGTGTTACATGGTAGTGCGGTACGCATATATATAACATATACACTCATACACAAATCAGTAAAATATTTTTTGAGTTGACAAAAAACAATGAGGTATTACGCAATCCTATTACGATATCCATTACGATATCAATGGGCACAATCATCGGGTGTTGAAATAAGCCATTTTAAATATGTATATTTAAATTTATTCGAGTTAAATTAGCAACGAGCTCCTTATATTCACCTGTCATTTCAAATCAGTTTACATGTACACGTATTCAAAAGGTCAGAATGCAAACTACATAATATCATTTGTTGTTAGGTAGGACAAATTATTATGGTTTCCCCTACGTACAACAAGGAATGGAGACAATTTACATACCCAGTATTAAAATCCAATTATTCGTAACGAGGCACTTTAAAGAAATGTATGGTGATTACATTACAAACATTGCCTGTTTCTCCGAAGTTGGTTTCTCCAAAGTATATGCGTCATGTTCTCTGTCCAAAAATGATCGTAAACTTGTTAAAATTCGTATCAAATTGATTTTCGCATATGATAGAATGTCGAAATGATAGATTGCTTCTTATTATACTATTTGTACAAGTAGTGTGCGCGCGTGTGTGGGTGTGTGTGTGTGTGTGCGTGTGTTTGTGTGTGTGTGTGGGGGGGGGGGGGGAGGGTTGTCCGTTTGTGCATTTTCTTTGTGTACTCGTACCAACAGTAAGTCGAGTACAACATATGCTGATGAAGAGTGGAGAAATGATTGCCTGAAATAAGAGTTATCAGACTGAATATCAAGTTGAAAACATTTCTATGAACATTTTTCTTTATGTGTTTTATTGAAACCATTCTTATGAACTTGAGGTCAATGTAGGAACAGTATGATAAGCATGTGTACATTGGGAAGTAAGAATTACTGAATGAAAATTGATTTTCCTGATCTCCACTTTGCATTGGTTTCTTTGGATCATGACGATATTTGTCCCATGTGCATAACTCTACAGTACAGTACGTGAGTGACTTGCTGGAATTGAGAACTCCTACGTAGAGCTATGGTGACCAAAGAATTTCAATTGATACCATCGACCCTGTTTAGACAGTGGCAATAGTCAATTTAGACTTTACCTATTGAGCCATGAACTTGAACCAGAAAGCCTTTGACACCAACAGCTCACCTTCTATTCACCGATAAACCTGCCTCTTGCCTGCAGGCCCAGGCTATTCATAATATTTCATATTAAAGGGTAAACAAACACTCCCCATCATGCCAGCAAACAAAACAAGGGAAAACACTGCTGCTGCTATTACTGAACCTCAGACCAGGGGCGACCGACTTCCAAAGTGGGGAGGGGAGGGGGGGGGGGCACCAAGAAAAAAGGCACTATCTGGACAAAAAGGCACCTTCAAAGGGAAATCTCAAAGCGAAATTATACAATTTGTTAGACATTGGTATATACCCCTGTATTGTGATTACAATTATCGGGGATGATTTCAATATTTGTTTCACTTTATACACCAAACAAGACATTGCTTAAAGCATGGTGCTTTGCAGTTGGGTTCGATCGTCTAAAAAAAATGTTTGCGAGCGAGGAAAAATTGTAAGATGTGTGAGGTCGCAGTGCGAAAAATTACATCTTATATAGAGGAAAACACCCAATCCTAATGGGGTTATAAGCACATTCTCATAACGGAAGAGTGAAAAGACCTTTGATAAGTAATATAAGTATATCATCTATAGATGCGTGCCAGCGTAGCGAGCGAGATTTTGGGGAATTGCTCTTAGTCGCTTGAAATTAGCTAGGGCGCGTTTAATGATGAGAGGAAAATTAGACACTTATCAGAAAAGAGAAGGAGCATGTGCCAAAGTACAAAGAGTAATTATGAGAGGTGAAAATGGGGCACTTCTTACACATTCAAAAAGAGACACTCGCCAGGGATGAAAACAGTTAGTCATGAGAATAGAAAACGGGCATATGTCGACGAAAAATGGACCCCCATCATATTTTGATATATTGTTGAACGGGAAATTATCAGACGTGAAAAGCGGCACTTATCGCAACTGAAATAAAGCAATGACCAGATATGAAAAGGTGCATTTATGTGAATGAAAAAGGGCACTTGTAATACAGGGAATGAGCATTAGTTTAAAGAAAAGGGGCACTGATCAAATTTTAAAGGGGCATTTATCGGAGGTTTTATTAAATGCGTTATGTCTGTATCGATAAATCAAATAATTGAAGAGTTAATTGTTGATTGTACATATTTTTAGTAATCAATTTTGCAGTTATGGAGTACCGAAGCGCAACGTCATATTCGCTCGTCGTCCAGGTTACTGGCTCCAACAAGTTACAACAGAGCATGCGCATGAGGTTCACCTCGATCATTAGGGCTAATTCAGTGTTTGGCGCTGGTGTGATAACCACATTTTTAAAGGCCCACTGTGCTACTTGTAGTTACTTGCTCCCTATATATAGAAAACAATGCCTAATCGGTGACTATTTTTCCCCATGATCCTTTTTTTTATTACGTTAATTGAGAGCTAAGTAATGATATAGCCACCTGTCAGTGACCTTACTGGGTTGTCTAGTCCCTCCTAGCCAAACTAGTACAGATGGGCTTTAATACAAACCAGCATCTGTGATAACTTGACTAGTATGACATCACATTTCTTTACTGAATACAACGATGCTTGTTTAACTCTCGTTTCTCTTGCATGTTTTTTTCATTTCATACAGACTCCTAGCTGTGTTGGGGTACAACGTTCATCTAATTGGAGGGAAGTTCATGGGCCACGACCGATATCACGTGACCAACGTAGTTCACGATGTTGAGGTCAAAGGTCAGCGGCATCTGGTAGAAGTTGGTGCATCGGATCCCACGTTTTATCCTATTCCGCTTGACTTTGATCAAGAGAGCCCGGTGTACCAGGACTCCTATCTGACGTATAGATTCAAACTTGGTAGGAACAACTTGCTACGCTTCCATGTCATTCGTGAAAGTGACTCCGACTCCTCTCTTCTCGAGGACCACACCCACCCGACTAACTGGAGATTGATATCGGAGATGGATATCGCTACAGATCGTGATCTCGATTACTTCAAGGAACCAATGTCGTTCGTCTTCAATGCTCTCCCCCGCCCCAAACTAAAAATGTTCAATGAAGGGATGTTTGCCATGAGATTCGAGAATGGAAAGATGGTCTATATTCGCGACAACCATCTCTATTTGGAAAGGAACGACAATACTGGTGAACGTCGCGTTCTGTGGTCGACGGACGAGGTACTCGAAGCGTATAGCAGATTCATGCCAATGATACCACATGAAAAGACATTGCTGGGACTGAAGAATAGAAACTTGGTGTTCCCTCCATGGGATAAAGACAAGTGTGTTACTGTGTCCCTATTGTGAGGTATGGCAACGCCGTTGACCTATCTAAAATATATGCAACAAAGTAACCAGTCGTTTACAGTAGTCCCGACTGTGAGGTCATATGAAAGGTGCCGGAGTTTTGACAAGTATTTGCTACGTGAAATAACATGACACACCAGTTGAACTTCTAAACTATCTCAATGTGGAAGCAATGAAAGAATTTGAGACGTTATGTCAAAATATATATGAAACTGATAAAAGGTCTGAAGACTTTCTTAGGACAACTATGATTCCTATACTAAAGAAATATAATGTTATATTAAGTGCTCCGACTCTCGTACAATAAGTATTATGTTCCATGCTTCAAAGAGTTTACTAGGAATTATCACAACAAGAAGTACCCACAAATCAGACAATTTATTGGCTAGACTATGATCAGTTTATGTTTCGAGCGGGACTTGGCACTCTAGAGGATAACTCTTCGCGAAAGAAGTATAGAAGTTCAGACAAAAGTAACATCATATTTTGGGAAATAGGAGAAAGCGCCAGGGTTAACTGTGCTAAGTTACAGGGTGTGATCATTTCTTTCAGATACGACTGGATGGACAGGCGCCTCATCATGAACTTATACATGGGACAGACAGTGAGCACGAGAACGGCAGAAGGGGACCCTGACACTGAAAACTCTGGAGACTGATGGACTCTGTTCATGCTTTGCAAATAACAAGACAATGTTAGTGAAAGTAAAGATAGACTTCAAAGGTTAATAAAATCAGAGCAGGTGAAGATTTTGGAATTAAAATCAATACCGCTAAAACTAAAGTAATACAATTCGTTTTTGTAGTTTCTTGTCCGTGCAAGGTTACGGTTGTCGTACCTACATGATTGCTTTTTTTTGGTTTAATTATGATTATTTCAATAAACGTTGTTGCCGTTGAGGGGGTAAATGACAACACAATACTAGTGTCCCTTTATTTATTTAATTATTTTGATTGATTTACAATGAAATTGAATAGTGTACGAACCTTTGTGACCGTAGCATAAGAAAAACATGTTGTTTTACGCACATGAAAAATATGGTTAAAATACAATATTTAACGGCTGGCTACTGGTAGCAAGATCAAAGCGAGATATGACGAGGAAATCGAGAAGGAGGTAAATGACGAGGGAGAGAGAGAGAGAGAGAGAGAGTGGCGAGAGGGAAAGAGAGGGACGGAAAAGGGAGGGAAGAAAGAAAGAGAAGTGGGAGGTAAAGACGGGGAAGGGGAGATACCTAGCGAATGTGAGGGAGAGAGAATGAAGATAGAAAGAGAGAGGGGAAGAGCGATAGGGAGAGGGAGGGGTATATAAAAAGAGAGGGGTAGGGAGGGAAAGAGAGAGAGAGAGAGAGAAGAGAGAGAGAGAGTGGGTGGGGGAGGGGAAGATAGAGAGAAGAGAGAGAGAGGAGAGGGAGAGAGAGAGAGAAGAGGAAGAGAGAGAGGGAAGGGGTAGAATCGAGAGGGGGAAGGAGAAAGAAAAGTGTGTGAGAGAGAGAGGAAAGATAGGTAGACAAACGTAGTATTAAAACCATAATACGTTTTATTATGCATATCTGCACAGAAGCAGGCACACTGGAGACTAGTTCAGAAAAGACAGCAATGGATTGGCCCGTAACCCATCGTCGCGTCCACTCCAAAGGCCACGGCGCGCCTGTACATGATGGGCAACATTTGAGCATCTTCAATACGTTCAGAGTAGCTAGATAATGTACGGGCGATTTGGCAGCAAATGGCGACAAATAATCAATACCCTTCTTGAAAATGTTGTGCACAACATGTGAAGCTAATTGTTAAAAAGTTAACACCACTATCAATGCCAATGGCAATGGAAAAACCCGCATATCTTCAATATCATGAATCAGAAATAAAGCTTTAATAAAGTATTGCACCATGTATCAGGTCTAAAGAGTCACAACTGTGAATTTAATTGTTAAAAAGTTAACACCTCTATCAATTCGAAAAAATCCGCATATCTTCAATATAATATGAATCTGAAAATACAGCTTTAATGAAGTATTGCGCCTTGTTTCAGACCTAAAGAGTACAAAATACAATTCAATTTTTGGAATCCACATTAGGTTATTCAGAATCTAAATGAGTAGGGATGGAGGAGACTTTTCATAGCGGTGGGTACGACACATCGGTTCCACAAACAAAGCCTTAGATCTTAGGGGGGCGATAATTATGTAGGGGTACTTCGGAGAGGTAACTGTGCATAGAGCTGGTGGTGGACATAGCAAACTTCTCAAATAACTGTTTACGACCGTGCTCAAGTGATATGATGTTGAGAACCTCGAGAGCATTTGTGTAGTCAGAGTAATTGTGGTATCCAATGATTATTCTATAGCACGTTTTTGTATGCGCTCAAAATTACTTGTTGTTATGTCGGGCAAGCATCGGGCAAACTTTCAGGTTGTCAAGAACAACATTTTGTGTAGAAAGTATGCCTAACATTTAAATATGTTAATAAACTGGTTTATCAAAGTTGGGGGAAATTCTGTCATTTGAGGCGTAACACCTGCAAACATGTCACCATGAAATCATGTGTCAATCTAGCATTTAACATATTTTACAAAACAATAGTAAATGAATAAATAAATA
>JAVYIG010014354.1:0-41984 GCA_035222895.1 Strongylocentrotus droebachiensis
AACTAGACTGTTTCTTTATTTCATCTGTGCGCCCTTTTCCTTACGCGATGATTCTTAGTAAGTTTCATAAAAATGTCCTACAGTCTGAACACGCCACAAGACAATGGAAACTTGGCTCATCACAGTGACAATGTCAAAGTTTCTCAGATGTTCGGAGATGACAAACTTCCAGCTATTCTCCCGAGTATGTCTTTTTTCTAATGACTCGCTGTCTTGCTAATCGTGACTTAAATTGGTTACTCCTAAATTCTACCCCAGACATTGTCTAAATTTATCACAGCAGGCAACCACAATATACAAGGATGAATACTTGGAATGGAAAAAAAGAGATAGATAGCTTGCTATGTTCACACAGCACCCTTGTAAGTTTAAAGTTGCTCATACTTGAGTATATAGAGGGCAGCACACGACATACGCACAGGAGCGTAATACCCGTTGGCTCAGTGTTATGTAGTGATCGCCAAGTTGCCTACTCCACAAACAACTATATACCCATGCATGAACATCTTTAAACTGTAAGTTTCTGAAGCCTTAAGGTTTTAAACAATGACCCACTATTAAAGTGGCATTAACAACTATGCAAGTTCACATGGGTCTAAAACAATGAGTGTTGTTTTAAAGTATTTAAAGTTTAAAAGTTTAAACCCCAAGCTAAGCAGGCAGTCCTTGTAGCAACTAACTGGAGAAAAATCTCATTGCATCCATACGGCAGATATCTTTGAGTGAAGACTCCTTGTTGCTTGTAGTTTTCTTGTTAACTATACGATTGCTCACGGTTTAAAATTTGGGTTAATCAAACATTTCTGGAACAAATGCGTGGATGTTCCTCAACAAAACGATAGCCTTAAAGATTAAAAATTGTAAACTTAAGTTTGCAGGCTCTCATGTGAACATACCTATTGTGACGAAGCAACCAAACTTAATTTTGAATTCAAGCCGTTCTCTATAATTAGGTGGAGGACAATGAAGGAAGTACCCGAAGGTAAGGGAACAAAACAATAATTACATGCCGTGATTCAAATGAAAGTCTGAGCATGTTTACAAATACCGCTACACATGCAATGTTTTTCATGTACATTGGAAGGTTAAAGGTAATGCAAAGTTTTGGGACATTTTGAAAATTGGATGGATAATAATTCCTTACAAGTTTGATATAATTGGATGCCCCTGTGGATGTGTTAAAAGCACTATAACACGTCTGCTTTCGAGAAATTGAATAACCAAGCTGCGACCATGAAATTCTCAGAATATGCAGTTCTGATATATAATTTCCAAACGGAATAGCAAATCGGTCGACTGTAGTCAAGAAACATTGTTTTAAAGATCAAGTAATATCAGGCTTTAGAGGGCGCTATACAACATAAAGAGTTTATTATTATGATTTCATCACTGTAGACTCGATTTCAACTGTGACAACGATCATTGAATGTTTATTAACATAGCAGCCCTGAAAAAAAAAGGATTACAAGTAAAATGTGAAAGGCAAATAAGCAATGTCATAACAAATTCACTAGACATTGACAATGTCAAATGTTTTGTATGATTCTTTGGCTTTATTTGCTTAAATTGTATTGTATTCTCTGATAACTATTTACTATTTAAATTTAAAATACATTGATGTCTCCTTGCTGTCTATTGTCTATGCAAAAAATTATAAGCATAACATAGTATATTATCAGTTTTCATGTATTTGCACTCCGTGTATAGATAGTCACGTGAGTGTCTGTGATCATGAGTTAAACTCTTTGCACAAGCACAACATGTAACTAAAAATAATCCATATGACCAATTGAGGTAAAGATAAAACAAAAACTACTTTAAAAATAATTTTGTGTTTGTTTGTAACTCTTGCCATTATGGACAAAGATTTTTTAAAGACAGAAAAAGAGGAGGAAATATCCAAAGGGGTTGGCCAAGGAAGGGGTTGTAACACACAATTATCAAATATAGCACATAGTACGCAGACAAGATGAATGTTCTAAATATAATGTACTATCTCTCTTCCCTCTACTCTCTTTCTCTCTCTCTCTATCTGTCTCTCTCCCTATTCAGGTATTTGCCTCTCTCTGCCTATCATATCGTTAAATTTCCCTGTACTCCTCACTCTCTAATCTCTATACCCCTTCTGTTCATCTAACATAGACCTTTTCCCTTTTTGCTGTCTTATTTAGCCTTTGTCTCTCCATTTTCCTTACCAAATGTCTCTCTCTTTTTCTTTCTCCCCCCCCCCCCCCCCCCCGCTCTCTCTCTCTCCAAAATACCTGCAAGGACAGCACATGTCTGTCATTTTCCTCCAGATATTTTCGGACTATTTTCAGGGCTACATGCATACTTCTTGGCTCTAGATCTATTACTTCACATACAACAGCTGTGAAAAAAAGAGAAGTTTCGTTTTAACTTTCTTTATAATTTAGGGGGTACAACTGGCTTAAGCCCCCCCCCCCCCCACCCTGCCCCTGCTCCCTAAAATGCAAGTGACATACTATAAGATTTTGGGCGCTCATTGTGTTGAATATAAATACAAAAAGTATGGGTGAATTTTTTTTTCTTGCCTGCCAACAAAATCCATGACTAAAAGGGAACCATAAAAATCCTTACAACTGTTTTTGAGGGGCAGCAAATTTAGTAGATTTTGTGCCCCCTCTTTAATGAAATCCTGGATCTGCCACTGCATTTATGGTAGACGTGTATCTATCTATTTATCTCAGAAAAACAATGCATATTCAAAACAATGGCACTTAATTTTGTTCTGGATTTTGCTCAAGCCCAAATACAAAATGAGGCTCACATGGGGGAAGAATTAGGGTGATCAGGCTGATGACCTTAAAAGGATTAAAACTCATCAAGTTGTTTGGTTTATCTTGTCAATGAAATATGCATATATACAGTGGCGAATCCAGGGGGGTAAAAAGGGGGCACGTGCCCCCCCCGGCCCCCAAAAAATATGTTAAAATCAGCCCTAAATTCGCCCAAAATTTACTGAAAAACAGGGGCGTGCCCCCCCGGCCAATCTCTTTCCTACCGTGTGCCCCCCCGGCAAGAAATTCCTGGATCCGCCCCTGATATATATATATATATATATGAGATGTGCATACTGAAAAATTTAATTGTATTTTTTCAACAAATAAATTTAAGCAGTTATAATATAAACAAGGATATCTTGACTCTAAATCTGATACATTTCAACACATTCAATGGATATTCCCAATTACTATTTGTTGTAAATGTATTTAATGTTAAAAACAAGGCCTCACTTGTTTGGCAAATAAAGTAAAGAAATCTATTTTGCGGTAATTTGAGACAACAAAAAGTGCAGGGGACACGCTTCGTAGATAATTCAATTACCCAAATTAAAAATAGGACTAATTGCTTGTGGTACACTTGAACCAAGGAGCTATTCAATATTTAGTTAAGTATCAGTGCCAATTTTGAAGAGGTTTATAAAAATCCTTTGGAAGCATTCCAGACTTGAAGAAAAAAGGGGGGGTACATGATTGATTAAAACCTTGTTGTGTATTACGGAGGCGAGTTGGCTCAATCGGTAAAGCGCCTGCGGGTTGAACCAAAACTCGTGGGTTCAAATCAAACCCAGGAACCTGTGTAGGGTGCTAACATGTCCCTCAATTGTTCCTTAGATGCAGGCTATCTTACATTGGAAAACACATCGTCCCTCGGATAGGATGGAAAATGGAGGCCCTGTGCAGAAGGGAGAGTCACCACCTGTGCATGTTAAGAACCCACTGCAATAAGCGTAGGGGAGAACCCCGGTGTAATGGTCCACCTGCACACCCCCCAATCAGTTATATCGGGAGGAGAGACCTGAGGGTTACAGTGATTAAGTTCGCTATACAAATCCTGATTATTACATGTATTGTTATTATTATTCATCTAAACATTATTTCTATCGGCAATAAAAAGGGATATTGAGATTCTTGAAAGTCTTTATAATTGTGTTACAAAAAAGTTTTGCAGGGTATCAGTCCTGGGGGGGGGGGGGGTGTTTCACAAAGATCCTAAGTCGAACTTAACTCTAAGTTGGACTTAAATATTACGGAGAGCCATTTATAGCCTTAAAATAAAACATATTCAAAAGCAAAAATTCAAGTATTTTAGACTTTTGATAAATTCTACATCAAGAACATGAAATCTCCTTAATAATAGAAAATATGAATGATTTGAATCAACATTTTATGCCTTTTAAAATAACTTTTACAAAATATTTTCAAAGATGCTAACAGCTTTCCATAAGTGTTAAGTCCAACTTATACCCCATTCACAGTGGCCTCAAACACCGCGACAGCAGCGGGACTGTCCCGCTGCTGTCGCGGTGTTGTCTTCAGTGTGAAGGCTCGGACCCGTTATAAACTATCGCGGGATAACACCGCCTCGCGATAACGCCGCGACAAACTATCGCTAGGTTCGCCTAGCTACAGCAGCGGGACAGTCCCGCTGCTGTCGCGGTGTTTACTCAGTGTGAAGGCTCTCCGCTATAACACCGCGACAAACACGTGTGATTTGTTTACTTACCTTTCACTGACCTCTTTTCTCCAGCAATGGGGAACATAAAGTGAAATAGAAATAAAGTAATCAGTGGATTCAAATTGATTTTATTATTATGTAGATATTATAATTATCCAAATAAAAATATTTCACACTTAAAAAATTAAAATATTATGACTGGAAGCAATAAAAATGCTAGTTTTTTAAAAAGTAATATGATCGAGGATACAAAAAGCAACTTGACATGTTTACCTTTTGCAAGCATTGAAGTATTTCCGGTCATATCGGGGTCACTCGCGGGTCATGAGCCATGCATACACGTGTTTGTTATGGAGGTAATAAAAATCACCCGCTGCAGCGTGAATGGGTACATGATATTTATCCCGCTGCTGCAGCGGGATAACTTTTCTACTGTGAATGCATTTGTAGCGGTGTTATGGCGGTGTCGCCGCTCCGCTACAACGCCGCTACAAATTTCAAAACCACTGTGAATGGGGTATTAGAGATAAGTTCAACTTGGGATCTTTGTGAAACACCCCCCTTGTATTTTTGGCAGACACAGAACTGGGAGTCAACTCTATAGCGGGCATTCCGGATATTAAATGTGATGATCATATTTCTGAAGCCACGATTGCTGCTGCCAACTTTCAAAATGATACATGTATCTACAATAAGAAAGCACATTCAGGGAGTCTCGGAAACTTCACAGTGAAATGGGGAGAGAAGGCCTTGCCTGTCCAGGCAACGATTTCCTTAGATTCTGTCTCGTCTTAAGAATCAGGTGACCTTTCAAAACATGATACATAGATTGTACAACACAGGTACACTATGAAGAGGCGGGAAAATAATACTTTTTTGATTCAATGCAATCAACTCCATCATAGGTATTTCATATAGCCCATTTTCTTTTCATTTAGTTTATATTTATACATGAATCATCTATATTAAACAAATTAAGTTTCTTATCAATTCATAAAAGTTTTGGATAAAGAAAAGGCAAGAATCTTGCTATTATTATAAAAAAGTTCTGTATTCACCTTGTACCTTGTAGGAAGGCAGACAATGGACTTATGGTTTAAACTCCTATCCAAGGGACTTCATATTTAAGGATTAATGCCTCTCCTAAACATTCAAAATGCCTTTCCCAAGGGTTCCTGTCAACAATCTAACTTGATTCAAAGTGCTTGTGCTCCTAATTGCAACACATTCATTCACAATTATTTTGGTACATTTCTAAACATGATAAATGGAGGAAAAAGCTCATTACTGTGAATTTTAACATAAACAAATGTAGTGTAATCTCTTATTAGTATAGAATTTATTGTAAAAAATACTCTTATTTCGCGCTGATGCTGGGTTCTGTTTTGTGTAATCACGATGGCTCATCGCAGGGGGGGGGGGGGGGGGGGAGGCTGATATATTGGGGCCACCGCTTTACAAAACAGCTGAAGGGCTTTTAGGATTCCAACGAGAGCCTAAACTGTCTCGATTCACTACATATGTATGGGGAACTCAGGGGCAAAAAAAAAAAAAGGCACTAGTATTTGAATCGAGTTTAAGACTTAAAAATCAGATTCATTTTTTGTTTAGAGAAAATACAGAAGAAATAATGATACATATACGTTGTATAATGACAAGGAAAAAATAATGATAGTTAAAATAAAGATAACAATCATAACAACAATGTCAATAAAATTAAAAATAACAATAACAAAAACAAAAACAAAAATAATAACAATACTAAATAACATCCTGGCTTATATATATATCTATATAAGAAAATTAAGAGAGCGTATTTGTGAGTGAGTGTGTTTGTGCGCATGTGAGAGAGAGAGAGAGAGAGAGAGAGAGAGAGAGAACAGACAGAGGGTTAGAGATACAGAAACAGAGAAACAGCGAGAAACAGCGAGAAAGAGAGAGAGAGAGAGAGAGCCAGAGGGATCTGGAAAACTACAAGATGGGTATTTAATTATTTAATTAACATGTTAAAAGATGTAAAGCATGAACATGCAGATTGTCTTTAGATAATAACTATTCCATGACCTCAAAAGAATTTTGAACCTGAGAGCTTGCTAATTATCGGTTTCAATATGGAAATTAATAAGGGCAGGAAGAAACACTTCTAGCAAACAAGTCCCTGGGGTAATTGAGCTGAACAAGAAAAAATGACAGACAAATTAAGAAAGATTTTAAAAACAAGGATAACCCCTGCAGGCAGGCTAGAACAGAAAGTTGAACGTAAAAGGGGAAATATATAGTTGCCTCCGAGTCGATCGGAAGCTTTGTATAAGTCACATCTATCTTCATGGATTATGACAAGTTCGTAATGACAGGGTGTATTAGGCATGGGACTAAATCAAAAAACCTGATTGCTATCTAGCCCTTTTGAGTGAGCAAACTCCTGTGAACTCATTTTGTAAATCTTGGGCAAGCTTATTAAAAAAAAGTGGCATTGTGTATGATAGTAAATATAGAATAGAGAAATGGGGAATTTGTTTAAAACATTAATAATAATAATAAGCATTTCTATAGCGCTGTCTATCTAGAATTCTATTCCGAGGCGCATTTATTATTACCCCGGCTTTAGCCTAGCTGCCATTACAGCGCTCCAGCATTTCAAGCATTGCCTGTGAAGGGCTGTAAACTGGTGGATTCATTCAACAAAACTGAGGCAAAATCATGATAGTATACCTTATGAATTTGTGCATGAGGGACAGGGGAAGAGAGGAAGAGAGAGAGAGAGAGAGAGAGAGAGGGAGAGAAAGACAGCAGGAGAGAAAGAGAGAGAGGAGAGAAATAGAGAGAGAGAGAGAGAGTGAGTGAGAGAGAAAAGATAGAGGGAGAGAGAGAGAGAGAGAGAGAGATAGTGTATGAGTAAGAAAAAGAGCAAAATAAAAGGATACAGAAGCGCTTTTAGAACTGTAAATGATATTGGTTTTAATGCCAAATTAGCTGCTACCATTAAATCTTAGAGATGACTTGCAGTCAGCCTACATGTACCATCAGTCATGAATAATCCAACATGACGATGGGTTTCAACAAACTGATTCAGTTTAACCCTATCATTACCAAATTCTCTCTTTCTCATAGACTTAATGCTGGAACAACTCAGCTCCCACACGCAAGGGGTTATCCACCAACACATTGAAGTGGACTCCACAGGCTATACATCTCATGATCTATCCGGGGCTGACGATTACATCGCAATGCCAGTGCTTAACTTAAGGCCAGCTAATATACTGCTGGACTTGAACGGTTCTAGCCATGGACTCTTGGTATGTGTAGTCTAATTAAAACACAGATGGATACTAATTGACCTAATTTTCTGCTAATCCTTGCTATGACACACACCCCTATGCTATACATTCATGGAAACATGCGGTGCTATTATAGGTTGTACAACACTTGTTCCTGTGACAGTTTTTTTACATCAATTTGCTATACTAACCAAATTCTTAACTTCAAAATACCTGACATTAACCTGAAGCCCCTAACATAAAACTTTCTAGCAACCCTAACTCATACGCTATGATGAAATAAAGCCTAGAACAATTGTTCCCAGAGCAATTATTGGATCGCGGCGGTGTCGCTGTATAGTTGATCGTTCTCTTGACTCTCTTTAAAAATCCAAGGGTTGAGAGTTCCAATTCCAGCCCGGCACTTATGTCATTACGCGAGATATTAATCAAGACTTGTCACTCTCCACCCAGGTGTAAATGGGTACCTGGCAATTGCTTGGGTAATGATAATTGCAAGGCCCTCAGACAAGACCACTTCGTTTTCACACTCGGTTTTAGGGAAGTGGACTAGCCCCCTAGTACAGGATAATTATTTGGCAGTGGAAAAAAGTAGGGTCAGCACCGCAATTGAGGTGCTATCTCTTGAAATGCGGTGCTAAGATCTCAAGTGAGAACAGAAGTAAAAAGAGTCCAGGCTAATGAAAAGTGGAGCTAACCCTTGAAGGCGGAAACGACGTATCCAACAAGAGATAGTCCAAGGATAACGATGTCGAGTGAGAACAGCATGGATTTTAGTACAGGGCTATAAGGAAAGTATGGGGCTAAGAAAACTGAGTGTGAAAACCATATATGAGCATTTAAGAAAGAATTTGCTGTAAGTCCAGCATTTGAGATTGAATGTATGATGAGAAAGTATGTACTATTGGCCTGTGTATGAAAAAAGGTGGGAAATGCAGCTACAATATAAATGACCTAAATACCAAAGCAAGTCCACCACTCGATAGACTAGATGTACATAGGGGAATTTTTTTTCAGATCAAGGATGTGTATCGCCATCCATTTTGCAAGGAGCTTGAAACATAGGTAGGTAGGCATACACTGCAGGTGTTGTACTTTAGAGGCTTGTCGGAGCATATCCCATAATCCTCGGGACAGGATGTGAGGGTGTGGAACCACGTTACAAATTTAAATTGATCCCTCTGGTCTATTGTCATGCGCCAGCCAGATCAGATGCTAAATAGCAGCTCTCTAATAGGCCCGTCTTCATCAGCTCGAGTTTGCCAAATAACCCTGCTATTTTCAGACTCGGGATATTATCGCGAAGCTCGAAATCGCGTGTTCACCAAACCGATAGGCTCATCACAAACTAGCTCGAAAGGGTGCAGCAAATTAGCCCGCTATTTCCCAAATAGCGGGATCTTTTGGAAACAATACCAAGATTTCTCAGGATATTTTCTTGACCAAATACCCCGCTAATTGCAACTACCAAATCCCGCTATTTTCAGACTCTGGATATCATCCCTAAGCTCGAAATTGCCTCTTCACCAGACCGATACGCTCGCCAAAAACTAGTTTCGGACTGGCGCAAATTAGCCGGTATTTCCCACATAGCGGGATTTTTGGGAAATGAGACCAACATTTCTCTGGATATTTTCTCGACCAAATATTGCGCTAGTTTCAACTGCGGCTGATGAAGACGCAAATTAACTGGCTAATTTGCAATCGGGATAGTTAAAAGAGCGGGTTATTTGGCAAACACGAGCTGATGAAGACAGGCCTTATAATGATCTAAAAACTATACAGGGATACATTGTAGTAAATGGATTAATGTTGATGGTATACTATTTCGGCACACATCAACAAGTATGACACATCAGTGTAATTGGATATTTAAATCCTGTTCTCCATACACTGGTAATGCGAAATAAAAAGTTATGTATACTGTAGTTTTATCCAACGCTCTTAAGAGACTAGCCTGATAACCTAAATCGTCATCTCTTTTTGACGATTCAAAGTGGTTTCCAAGCTCAGAACTAATGTCCTTTGGCAAGATATTAATCCAAATTTGCCCATGTAAAAAATACTTTTCTGTTTGCAGGAGCTAGCTATTTCAGGATTTGGGGTTGTACTATAAGTGTGCTTTTCTCACAGTGATAATAAAGTGTTTTTTATATTTTTGTAATAGATTTCCAGAGCTAAATTGCTCACCGCTCTTGATTTTTTTTTTACTGCCCCATATACATGTAGGTCCAGCCCCTGTGTATATAACAGGCTTTAGCATTGCATGGGTTGATCTATAGACATGTACAGCTACTCAAGCTGAATGCAAACGAAGTTGACCATATCCCTGTCATACATGTAGTATAACTTTTATTTCATCAAATAGAAGTCACATGAAGATTGCAGTTAAACTAGGGCTTGGCTTTATATACATGTACCTCAGAAAAAATAACCTGTCGCAATTAAACTTCACAAATGACTGTACCCTTTCAGAATACATCCTTTATTTCCGCATCCTTATACAGCTATCAATAGAATATAGCACTTGAACTAGAGCATATACCTTAGAAAAATAACCTATCAAAAAGAATTTCTGTTTCGGTTTAATAAAATTTGGAGTGGACTAAAATATTATTATTATTATTAAAGATTATTATTATTATCACGGTTAAACTGCACAGACGACTGTACAAATAATCAAGCTAAATATAAATACAATTTACCGAACCCCTTCACAGTATATCCTTCATCTCTACAAATATATCAACATAAGATAGCAGTTGAAGTAGGGCATAAACATATACCTCAGAAAAGAACTTCCAGCCCCTGTAAGCTTTTGTAAGTGATTGTACAACAAATTTTCAAGCTGGAACTAAATACAGTGTAGCGTAAGCCCTTCAAAGTATATCCTTCATTTCCACAAATAGAGATCATGAATATATTAATAGAAGATAGCTGTTGAACAAGGGCATATATGTAAATGCACACTAGAAAAAAAACCTTTCACAATTTTATACAGAGGGGCCTGGACTACCAAGGTCAAATTGTGTCAATGCTAGTTTTACTTTATTTTTGATGACATAACAAATTAGAGGCACCAAAAGTAAGGGGCCTACCAAATTAAAACTCTATACTGTTTTTAACACAGATTTTCCAATTTGATGACATTGCTATTTTCAAAGTTTTTTTTCCAATTGAATACAGAATTAAACTGAGATAAAGAATCTTTGAAAAACATTCTGCAAATAATATTTCTTTCACCTTGAGGGGCCTCAAATATATTCCACTGTTTCCTGTCTGAAAAAAAAAAGATACATTGAAAAAAAAAAAAAAATCATCAAAAAAAGTCATCAACATGTTCTTCATGTACGGTCACAGCCACACCGATGACACCAACATCAGATCTAAATGACAGTTGACCTGACCCGAGGTGACCCGAGGTGACCCGGTCTGACCCGAACTGACCTCAATGACCAAGTCGTCTGTTAGGAGCAAGAAGGGCATTCAATTCATACCATATTACACGATTAAGCGGTGTGACTGAAGTGTTACAGTGACGTCCCATAATTGTTTTTTCTTGTGAAAACTGTTTTACTTACCATTCTGTCTTCTATCCACCCTTTGAGGTCAAAGTTCAAAGTACCAGCAAATTCGTTGGTAAGCTGCGTGGGGTCTATCCGAGCATGGAGTTCGGTGGTGCTGTCCACAAGGTCAATCTGAACGAGAAAGAGTTACGAAAACAAAACAAAATGAAGTTCATGGGTGATTTTTAAGATCCCGAGATGAGTGAATACAGCGTTGGCGATAGTTCCTTGAGAATAATCCAAGCGGGACGGAAGACGCGTCGGTATCTGCGCGATCGGTCACCAGTGGGTCATCGAAGGCAACCACATGTATTCCAAGAATGTGTCTTGAGGTGGGGGAAGGATTCCCAACTGCCTTGTCAGTTGGCAAAGGACAGTCCCAAAAGTGTTGATAGGTCCAATTGGTACAGTGAAGGGACGTCGATACTCCTAAGGGGCAGTTACGAACAATAATAGAGATTTCCTGGGGGGAAGCGCCGCGATTCCTTCCTTCCTTTCGTTAACCGTTTACTGCTACCCGTTTTTGTTCTCCAAACCTGGGTTTTGAATACCACAGGTGCGAGCACAAGGGAACAGTCGTAGAACAAGAGGAGGATAGAGAGAGGAGAAGAGAGAGAGAGAGGGGGAGAGAGTGGGCGTCCACACTGCGATCTCCTAACAACCTATCTGTCTGTTGCTTTTGGTCTCTGACTCACGGCCACACAGTACTCTATTAAAACATTGTTCGGTAGACACTCGCTCAGTAGCGCACACTGCTGAACATGACTACACCTACCTACACGGTAGCGGCAAGCGCAGGCACAAAGGGGGCACGTGACGTCACCTATGTGCCTCATATCCCTTTTGGGATCAAGGGGAGGGGGCAGCATCAAACTCTTGGGTCTGTCAGGACGGGCGAGGGGAAATCCAGCGCACGGAACGTCGAGTAGGAGTTCCTATCTCCTACTCTAGGATTACAAACCTCTATTTTGAGGAAAAGTTTTGACAGCTCCAAAACTAAATCGTTTTCCAAGGAGATATTTCCATTTCTTTCGATTTATCTCCCCAACTATATGCATTTACATGTATTTGAAAATAATTTTTATAAACATGTACTTAATTGCCAATTAATCTAAGTTAATTGATCTAAGTAATGAAGGTGGGGAAAGGCTTGGGTCTGTGCAATTCTCAAATAATTCTTTAACTTTTACTTTTTTTTCTTTTTCATAATGGCTCCCAATGGCTGATAAAATCTGCAAGACTCTAAAAAGATAAATAATTGTACTGATATTTTATAGCCCTTTCATAATGTATTCATCAGAAGGTCCCTTGCTTTACAGAACACCACCAACGATAACAAATTGATATTAAATCTTTTCTGTAATCATCAAACAGTGTTGTAATAAGTTGACAAGAAACTTCAAATTTCATTACTTTTTGCATAGATATTCCATGACATATTTCCACCTTATTTGGCTACTGTAAACCGGGAAAACTTCGCAAGCATGAGATGTTTAGCAAATTTTGTGAGATGTTCAGATTCGTGAAAGTATCATGCTGCAAAATGATTGAATAACAGGGACATAATCACTGAATGATTTTTGCAATCAGTGAAAGTTTCTTGCTGCAACAATGGCTGTCCTAAACACTTTGCAAAGTTTTGTGTCATATTTGGTTCCAGTTTTACAGTTTGGTGATCATCACATACAGACTCCATGTTCGGGTCTGCGAGCTTGAAGACTAATATGTGGCAGGATACTGGGGGCATTGGAAGGGGGAAATCAATGATTCGTCGGGTCACGTCACTCAGAAAGAAAAAAAACCCTCTCAAAAACTTGCCGGATCTAAGAGCTTCTGGTCCCCTTACACCGCAGTCCCAATAATCCTAGCTGTGCTTTGTAAGATCTAGATGTAGGTTTTTTTTCTTTTTCTTCAAGGAATGAATATTAATTGGCAGATCTTGATAGCCTCTCGAGAATTTGCACTAGATACTTGGAATGATCTGTCCCTTTACATTTTGACTTGCTCTGAGCTCTCTTTTTCTCTCCCTGATTTTAACCCTCTCTCTACCCCCCCCCCCCCACCCTCTCTGCCTTGCATGACTGTCTCTCTGTTTCTCTTTTTCTCCCTCCCTCTCTCTCTCTCTGGTTCTCCCTATAGCTCACATTCACCATGTCTCTCTCTCTCCCCTATATTAAATATCTCCCTGACTTTATACTTCTGTCTGCCCAACCCCCTTTCTGTCTCTTCTTTTTTTATCTAGAAGTATGTTTTTTTCTCATGGAACAAATATTGGCAGGTCTTGATAGCCTCTCGAGAATTTACACACAAGATGCTTGGAATGATCTGTCTGTTCCGCTTTGCCTTGCTCTCTCTCTTTCTGTCTCTCATTTTACCCTTCTCTTTTCTCTCTCTCGGATTCGCCCTATAGCTCACATTCACAATGTCTATATGTGTCTGTGTGTGTGTCTCTCTCTCACCCCCCCCCACTCTCTCTCTCTCTCTCTCTCTCTCTCTCTCCCTCTCCCTCTCTCTGTATTTCCTCATCAAAATTTGTATAGATTTTAGTGATATAATGTGCTCATTATAATATTGCTTCCAGGTAGTTTCATTCATGATTTACTCACTTGACCTAAACTGAACTGTATCTTTAACATTAGCAAACCCATTATTTAAGGTTGATAAAGTAGATGGGATTACTAACCTTGAATTTGAATTCATCCTTGAGTCCTTTGAAGCGCATCTCTGAGAAGGTCTTCTGGAGGAAGCCTCTAGGTTTGATGACGTACACACCTTGGATGATACCGGGGAAGTAGCCCTGCTGTAACTAGTACAGATGGGCTTTAAGGTTGATAAAGGGATTACTAACCTTGAATTTGATTTAATCCTTGAGTCCTTTGAAGCGCATCTCTGAGAAGGTCTTCTGGAGGGAGCCTCTGGGTTTGATGACGTACACACCTTGGATGATAACGGGGAAGTAGCCCTGCTGTAACTAGTACAGACGGGCTTTAAGGTTGATAAAGGAATACTAACCTTGAATTTGAATTCATCCTTGAGTCCTTTGAAGCACATCTCTGAGAAGGTCTTCTGGAGGAAGCCTCTTGGTTTGATGACGTACACACCTTGGATGATACCGGGGAAGTAGCCCTGCTGTAACTAGTACAGATGGGCTTTAAGGTTGATAAAGGGATTACTAACCTTGAATTTGAATTCATCCTTGAGTCCTTTGAAGCGCATCTCTGAGAAGGTCTTCTGGAGGAAGCCTCTGGGTTTGATGACGTACACGCCTTGGATGATACCGGGGAAGTAGCCCTGCTGTAAGAAGCATAAGGAAATGGGTGGTCCAAGCTCATCAGAGAGTGTTTAGTGGTTAGTATGGCACTGCAGACAACATGAATTAGGCAGTTAGTAATTTATCTAATGATACTATTTAATTGATGCTGACCATTATCAATGTGGCGGTTAGTAGTTTGTATACCACAGTTAAAACTGTACATAAAGAATGCTCAAGGTAGTCCAAGCTCATCAGAGAGTGTTCAGTGGTTAGTATGGCCGGCACTGCAGGTAGCATGAATGAGGCAGTTAGTAGTTAGTGATTTCTAGTCATTGATACTACTTATTACAGTAAATCATGATTGGTGAGGCATTTGGTAACTACTACGATGCATACTACTTCATTGGTTCTAACCATTAATTAATTTCTATAACACAGTTCAAAATATTCATAAAGAAAGATCAAGGCGTTTCAAGCTCATTAGAAAGGGTTTAGTGGTTAGTATGACACATACTGCAGACAGCGTTGATGAGGCATTTGATTGATTCATTGATTCATTCATTTTTTTAATTTATTCACCAACAATAATACATTTCATACAATGATATTTACATATACAAGAAGAGAAACTATTGGTTGGTAAAAAGGGATAGATAATAGCACATGTGCTAGTTGAGCCTAACCCTGTACAAGTTTTATTTCTACACTCTATACGCTCTTACCACTAAAGAACATTGGAAGTACATCTCCAGAGATACCAGTACTATACTAAAATGCTATATTAATCTACATTCACAATTCAATTTCACAATACTCTATCAGTCATATGACATTAAAAAGAATTTTTTTAAAAAGTGTGATTATTTTTCTCTAAATTACAATCTATGAGTGATGAATAAAAAAAAAGACAGAGAAACGCAAAGATATTTTTGAAAGAAAGAACTACCAATGTTTCTTGCATCACAAATGAACGAGCTTTAAAGAGGGATTAAGAGATGACATTTGACATTCACCACAGAGGTGTCATGGTATAGTGGTTCATTTACTCGACTCTCAATCCAAGGGATGGGGGTTCAAATGCCAGCCTATATAAGCACTAACGTCCTTTGGCAAGACATTAATCCATATTTTCCACTCTCCACCAAAGTGTAAATGGGTACCTAAAAATTGCTGAGGGTAATTATAATTGTAGGGCACGAAAGAAAAGCAATATTAATCCTGATGTGGCCACTAATTGGAAATAAGCCCAAATAGTTATGATTATTGTTCATAATAACAATATTCTACATTTATACAGCATTTATATAGCGCTTAAAGCACAGACGATGTCTCAAAGTGCTTTACAGTATGTATTATAAACTTTTACCAGTAGCAGAGGACAAATAAACACAGTCATTATGTGCAGTAACAATAGGACAGAGATTTATTTTAAGGTTATGGACGAAAGCCAAACATTTAAAGCAATCCCCTAAAGCAGGCCCTTCGCATTCTGTAATTTGACCTTTACATACAATGGGAACAACATAAACGTATAACGTCATAGATATCACCTTCAATTAATCAAAAACAGAAAAATCATTGCCAATGGGAGCTCTTATACAACCGCAAACTTAAAGACACATGAAACTTCACAAACTTTGTGTGTGGTGCAGGTTGGGGAAAGGTTCAAGCTGCGAAACTGTTGAATTACCCGGTACGATGCTGAAAATGTAGGATATTATTTGTGAAAGTTGCTAGCCATGAAAGTGGCCATTGTTATCAAGTTCTCTGGGTTTACAGTATTTGGTTGGCTTTGGCTTTGCAGTTCTTTCTGTATTAATATGAAGACAGTGAAGCAGAATATCTTGTCATCATATCAGGACTACCAAGGTTTATTCTAGTGGTGATTTTTAGTCAAGTGTGACTTTTATTTTGAAGGCTCTTTGAAAGAAGAATGTTCTCCCCTAAATCAATATTTCCATACCTTAGAAAGGTGGTTAAAGTTTTTGTATTTTTTTTTGTCCTGTTTGACATCAAATTCATGAGGGGTGGAGGGGGGGGGGGGAGGGGGGCATTACAGCCCATATCCCCCTTTTAAACCATAGCCTTAGTGCACCAGAGACATAATCCCTGATAACACAGCTCCACGACGTGCCCCCCCCCCCCATCGTTTAAATTATGATCCTATTTTTGTCCCTTTGTGTTTTGCTTGTCAGAGCATTTTCATGAATATTGAACCCCCTCTTTTATAAGCCCTGGACCCGTGACCCCAAGTATACCTTAACAAGGTTGTTATAGTGTTACGTGTATTTGCAGTTATTTATTGTAATTTGCCGATTGATTTTCCTATGACCCCCCCTCTCTGGGCCATTAATTGCCGCACACAGGCAATTAACACTGATCCAACAATGACTAATTTTATGTGCTAAGCATTATTTTCATTACAGAGTTAATCCATACACCTGTTTTTATGTATGTTGTGAATTTGGTGTATGTTTCTCTGTTGGTTGGTGTCTTTTGCTTTGTTTCATATCAAATTCTTTTGCTTTTCTAAGGTATGTCTGAATTGTGCCCCTTTGAAATATTGTAACTTTTGTGTGTGTGCTTGGTGGCACTTTTTGAAACATGTGACCTCTCTACTTCTGTAAATTGAGTCACTGACTGTGTAACAAATGATGTGGATAAAAGTTAGGTTCATACGGCACTCCGCTAACTTTAATTTTAGGTCATGGTTTTAAACTTAAAAGTTATTTAGTAGTTGGGGAACGTGCGGACACACTCGGGGTACGAAACTTTACTCGAAGTTACAAACCACAAGCAATGTAAAGGCAAGCGGTTGATTACTACAAGCGGCTGGGGGAAGGGGAGAGGTGGGGGTGAGGGCTGTTCCCCACACAAACCTGTAGGCCATGCTGGTGCATTTAACTTTATGGTTTAAAACACCAGCTTGTAGTTAAAATGAATGTTTTCCCGGCTTGTAAGTTAAAAAACTTTGAGTACTCTTTGTTTTGGATTTGTGTGAACACTTGTCCTTATTAGTGGATTGTTGTTTATAACTTTGAGGGTTTGTTAACTTTAAAGTTTAAATCTAAAACATTACTGTGTGAACATAGTTATTATGGTCATATTATGTGGTCAATCCATACACCTGTTTGGTGGTCCGACTTTGGCCTAAATTTGTCATGATGTGGTGGTCACTATTTCAGAAGCTTTAAACAGGGGCAGCCACAGGATTTGTAAAAGAGGGGGCACAAAAGAATTTGCTGATAAGGGGGAAAAAAAGGAGAAAGAACTTAGAGCAGAAACAAAATAGGAATTCTTAAAATAGTAAATCCAGATTTTTCAGGTCCTTTTTAGTAGAAAAATCTAGGACAAGCAAAGAAAAAAGAGGTCTTCATCTCAAATGGGGCGAGGCCACCATTTTGGACTTGTACTATAAACAGGGTCACTTTATAGATTTCAAAAGGGGGGGGGGGATGGGCCAGATGTCCCTCCTTAAATTTGCCACGCTTAAATACATGTACCAGTAAAAGAGCACTATTTATTTTTTATAAACATCACATAGGCCCTCCTGTGGCAGTGTACATGTAGCTGCACATCACATTTTTAAATCCTTTTCATCCACAGTTTACATAATGAATGAACTGTGACATGGTGGAAAGGATATTTCTGCTTGTTTCAAACAAACAGTTTATAATAAATTGGGGTCATCATCCTTGAGAATTTGGAAATCTGCTTAACTGGTTTTCCACAATTCAAGAGAAATATAGGGCTGGACATATTGCCCTGTTTGCCTTGCTAACTCTCAATATCCGCTCCTTAACTGTGATATGATGGGGACCCGCTTGCACCCCTCCAAGAGCTAGTAGCTAGCTAGAGGCAGAGGATGTGTCCCTATGTCGTCATGAGACCTGGTGAGTCAGCGAGGCAGACGGTTTATTATTAGGTGCACTTGTGGTTTCATCTAGGATGAAGACTCCCACCATAGAGGGCGCCAAACAATTCACATTACAGCATATCGAGAGAGATGGCTGTGACATACATATTATGCGAGAGTGGTCATTCTGAATTGTTTCCTTCCATGTGCAATTTCAAAGGGATGTGCAATTTCAAAGGGAGGAACTATTTGGAGCTCCATGAATTTAACTGACCAATCAGGAATAACTTCCAGTGTTATAACTACCTCTCTCAGCTAGCTATGATGCACCTTACGCTCTGATGATGTCTATATTTGTTGTGATTTCTATTAAACAAAACAAGCACTGTGTACAATTCTGGATAAGCAATAACGGGAGACTTCAGAGCTATACCCGTATCTGAGGGAGTTGGCTAACGAAAGAGAAAGTTGGGTTCCTTTTTGTCTGTTTTTTTTTGGGGGGGGGGGGGGGGGAGGGGGTTTGAGATCCCCAAGACTTTACACTTTCTAGATCCACTACTGGGTATGTGCATTATGTACATGTAAAACCTGTCGCCTGAAAAAATTTAAGTCCACTCTGGGTGATTGATTACTTCTGTTATTGAGTATATAGCTGAACGGTGTCAAAATCCCCATGAGAACATATGATTATGTGTCCTGCATGAACACCAATGGGCACTGGAATGTCACCTTGGTTTTGAACCCAGGACCTCCCAATGACGGGACCACTGTTATTCTACCACTGAGCCATTGTACTTCTACATGTAAAGCTTAACACTTTCAGTGCATACAGATCTTGCATGCAATGTAAGTAAAATATGAAGAACCCTTCCTCATAACCTGTGATACATTGTATACAACATCTGTGTTGTTCTGCCAATAGAGGGCAGTATATTAGACTGAAGAAAAGCCAATATTGATGCAAATAGGCTAACATCCGAAAAAATCATCAGGATTAATATGTACATTGGCATTATATGTAGAAAATAGTAATCAATTGTGTGTTTCTTGTGACAATTTTGAATTGATAACCATGACTTCTAGAATTTAAACTACGGTACACATTTAACATTTTTGGAAAGAATTGAGCTTCGTAAAGATAAAAACTTGAAATGAAATCTATAGAGAATATTTGAAATAAAGAACAGAGAGTTTTTTCTTCTAATTTAGACCAAGTTATTAGCATAATGAGAGATCGCAATGCATACTTAAAATGCATACTGTACTTAAAAATAAACAACAAACACAAAACAGCTAGGTATTCGTTGGCGCCTGCACAGCCCACGGAATACCATAAGACTCCATATCACAAAATATTCACAAATTAAAAAAACAAATGATACTAGTTCTAAAACATCAACTGATCTAGAATTACAGGTACATAAACACATTGCTATGAGCATTTGGAGTTATCATGGTAATATCAAATGGTGCACTAAAAACACAAGTTTGCTAATGTCATGAAGCCTATCCTAAGTGCATGCAAAAATAAAAGGCAAAATTAGATTCTTACATAATAATCCTTCATGAAATATTAAAACAAAAACAAGACAAAAAATAAAAAATATAGTGATTTTACAGATGTATTATAAGTGATGCATGCAGGTGGGATACATAGCATGATATATTCAATCACATTCTAAAAAAAAGAATATTCAGGAAAAACATACTGAAAGAAATAATAATTATATTGCGCTTCATGCTAAACATGGAGAAGACATTAAATGATGTACACTGTTTGTTGCCTCAATAAATTATTGTTCAACTGATATTCCTGAGGCTTCAAAGTGCTTCATAAATCAATCTAATTATTTATTCATTTATTTATCTATTTTTAAAATATTTATTTATCAATTTATTTAATTATTTGGTTGTTTGTTTGTTTGTTTATACATTCATTTAATTAATCAATTTATTTATTTACATATTTACAATGAACTTCATTATTTGTTATTTATGTAATTAATTAATAATTCATTTATTCACTTAGTCTATTCATTTATGATTTATTAATAGTTATTCATTATTAGTAGTAGTGTTATTATAAACATCATTATCATTATCATAAATATTGTTAACATTAATATTATTATTATTGTTAACATCAATATTATTATTGTTAACATTAATATTATTATTATTATCATTAACATCACTAATATTTGTTGTAATATACAATATTATCATTATTATCAACATCACCATACTGGTACAGATTAAACACAAAACCAATTCTGACAAGATTAGATTGGGTGGAGAAAAAACAATTGTTTCATACATACCGCTATTCTAATTAAGGTCGTTTTGACGTCTCCCCAAGAGTTTGTGGATCGATCGATGATTATGACAAACCCCCTGTCAAATTCTAGACGACTAGGGGAGAGAAGATACAAGAGAATATAGTGTAATGATTAATTATTTATAATCTGAAGAAGAATGAGTCAGAAGGATGTTTTTTAAAGAGAAAGTATTGTCACCAAAATCCACATGCAAGTACATAAATTGCAAATAATTTCAAGAATCCACATAAAAGATAAAACAAATGTGATTTAAAAAACGTACAAAAAATGATAAAAAATGTCAATATACACTCTTAAGCTTTGGTCACAAATCAGAGCAGCGACCGACTGATCAGTAGCCTGCTCGGTCGCTGCTGGAATAAGGCATCGTCCAGCGATTAAGTCGGTGACCGGGCGGCGACCGCCCAGGCACCGAGCGTATTTTGGGCGGCAAGTGAAAAGTGAGCAGGCGCCGCCCAAATTTTAACTCCGCGCTAAAACTTCAGCGGTGACCGAGCGATGACCTAAAAACGAGCGGTGCCTGGGCGTCCGCCGCTCGGTGGCCGGCCAGCCGCCGGGCAGAATTGGTTAAAAACTCGACGCTCGGCCGCCGAGCAGGCTACTTTTGGGTAATGTGACCATAGCATAAGGCACATCATATTACAACATATTATACATCATACATGTGCATAGATGTCAATAACAAAGATGTAAATAGATAACATACAATGTAAATTACATACATGTAACTAAGACATAAAGCAATAAATTGGCCAATCAATACTGAATAGAAAATAAACAAAAGTCAGTAAAAAAACACACAAAAAAACAGTACACTGCAAACGAAACTATCACTAAAGACACCATAACAAAACCAAGAAATACTCAATAATAATATTCATCAACCCATTTTACAACAAAAGCATTCAACACTTTCATTTGTGTGTCTATTCATAATCCAACATACTCCTGTACTGTTCATATGCTCTATGACATTATCTGTAACTTTTGCAGCAAGAGAATTTTTTTTTTTTTTTTTTTTGAATGATATTTTATTTCCTTCCTCATAATTTCACATAACAAGAAATTCACATAACAAGAAATTATCAAAATAAGCAATATAAAACAAGATCTTTGATACAAGACACTTCACAAGTTACATCAATCAATGAACATAGAAAAAAAAAATTAGGCATCGTCCAGCGATTAAGTCGGTGACCGGGCGGCGACCGCCCAGGCACCGAGCGTATTTTGGGCGGCAAGTGAAAAGTGAGCAGGCGCCGCCCAAATTTTAACTCCGCGCTAAAACTTCAGCGGTGACCGAGCGATGACCTAAAAACGAGCGGTGCCTGGGCGTCCGCCGCTCGGTGGCCGGCCAGCCGCCGGGCAGAATTGGTTAAAAACTCGACGCTCGGCCGCCGAGCAGGCTACTTTTGGGTAATGTGACCATAGCATAAGGCACATCATATTACAACATATTATACATCATACATGTGCATAGATGTCAATAACAAAGATGTAAATAGATAACATACAATGTAAATTACATACATGTAACTAAGACATAAAGCAATAAATTGGCCAATCAATACTGAATAGAAAATAAACAAAAGTCAGTAAAAAAACACACAAAAAAACAGTACACTGCAAACGAAACTATCACTAAAGACACCATAACAAAACCAAGAAATACTCAATAATAATATTCATCAACCCATTTTACAACAAAAGCATTCAACACTTTCATTTGTGTGTCTATTCATAATCCAACATACTCCTGTACTGTTCATATGCTCTATGACATTATCTGTAACTTTTGCAGCAAGAGAATTTTTTTTTTTTTTTTTTTTGAATGATATTTTATTTCCTTCCTCATAATTTCACATAACAAGAAATTCACATAACAAGAAATTATCAAAATAAGCAATATAAAACAAGATCTTTGATACAAGACACTTCACAAGTTACATCAATCAATGAACATAGAAAAAAAAAATTAAAAAATTCTTGCATGTAACAGTGTATAATTGTTGGAGGTATCCAGTGAAATAGCTCCCTCTAGGACAGCACTTATAAAGGTTTTAAATATGAAGATCTATCCCTTGTATGGCAATTGTAAATACAAATGAATGGCATATAATCCACGCTAGAACAATCTTCACGCATATTTGAGTTTGTATAATTGCCTCTGGTGTTATCATACTCCAGTGTAGTGCGAATTGACAAAATAATTACTATTTATATGTTTCTTATTGATTTGGATATTAATAGGGCTATTCACATGTTATATTGCTACCATGAGATAATACCAAACAGCAAGATGCTGGATAGTAGACAAATATTGCATTCTCTTGAGTTCAATATGACAAAATATATGAACCAACAAACAAAGAATTTCATAAGTGATGGTATATTTCACAAAGCTAAGATTGTAATAAAATGGCAAGATGGCACAAGGGGGATTCTGAGTTTGGAGGTGAATACAAAAGCTATATTGAACAACAAAATGCATGCAATATTTGTAATAAAGCTAAGTGTATTTGCGATCCTATGGAGCCAGGTCCTCTAGAAAACATTCAGGTTCCCTTCGCATCAGATGTGCACAGCTAAGACAATACAAATGTTGGGTTGTTATAATGCACGTCACATGAGACCTTTTCAGCCAATAAGAGATACTTACGAGATAAGTACAAACACTTCTTCCTTCAATACCACTTTAACTACCCCCCCCCCCCCCCTCCCATCCCCTCGCTCTCAGCTAGTCGGGCAATGGAGGGGGGGCGGGATGGTGAGTGGAAACATTGGTACATTGTACTAATCCTGATTTTACAAACACAGATGAATCCTAAATGAGACAGCATCACTGATCTCTAAATAGGAAAGCAATACCTTGCAATTTGTTTTACCCATCTATTCAAAGACAAACTGGAACCCCCCCCCCCAAACAGGAAGACATTTAGTTTTTCATATCCAAGGATATTTCAATATCTGCCAATTTAGATCCCAGTCAGATTATATAATTTTGGATGGGCTTCAATTTAGCTGCTATCTGAAGTAGATATGAAAGTGTAAATAATGTGTCATGTACAATAATTACCCAATAAAAAATATCACTATCATAAATCATAGTAGTAGACAAGTAGTGGTAGTGGTAGTGGAAGTGGTAGTGGAAGTGGTAGTGGAAGTGGTAGTGGAAGTGGTAGTGGAAGTGGTGATGGTAGCTGCAGTGGTAGTGGTAGTGGTAGTAGTGTGGGTTATAAATGACAAGTAAGAGAAGGGTTGAAGGATAGGAGGAAGAGCAAAAGGGAGGGAGAAAAGGATGGGAATAAAGAGAGGGAGAAAGAAGGATGGGAATAAAGAGAGGGAAAAAAGAAGGATTGGGAAAGAGTGAGACAGAGAGAGACAGAGAGGGAGACAGGGAGAGACAGATACAGTGAGGAAGACCAAAGAGACAGAGAGAGATGAGTGGGCCTAGATCATTGGATTAATACATCATTACCCTGCACGACCCTTTGGGATCAGAAGACTTCCACTCCATTACACCCTGGTGATTCCTTCAAGCAATGTATTCCATGAATAATGATACACACATTAATATCACAACACATCCCACAGCACCACTGCCATGCAAAACGCAATGAATTCTAAAGTATACCAAGCATACATTCATCACTGTAGTAATCTTTCGCTGCTCACAAGAAAGTCAGAAGTGCTATGTATTATCAATTAGTGCTGTAATCAAACGTTTAACCGTCCGGTATCCGACCGCCCATGGCGGATTCCGTTTTCAATTGGACGGTTTCGTTTTCCCGTTTTTTTTTTTTTTTTTTTTTCTTTTTCTTTTTTAATATTTTTTTTAAAATAATTTTTCGATTTATGCCCCTCCACCTGGCACTATGCCTGGCGGTGTCTCCCAGCTCAGTAATCGGTGTGTTGACTCACCACTCGGAAACTAGAACAACACTCCAATTTGTCTGTTATCTTGGTTTGAAAGTAATCTTTGTAATAGATCTCAATATGTAGTTTATAATAATAATTCATCCAATTTTTACACATGGTGTACCACAAGGTTCTATCCTAGGTCCTTTACTGTTTTCAATTTACATTAATGATCTTACACATTCTTCTAAAAACGACATTGTTACTATTATTTGTGACAAGTTCACAAGCACAAATCGACGCTTTCAACTGCACCTCGCAGTTAAATGAAAGTCCTTCCCGTTTTTTCACACGGACCTGGCTTGCCGGCAAAAAAAAAAACGATTTTTTTTTTTTTTTTTTTTTTTTTAAATCGTTTAACCGAAAACCGTCCGGTTTTGACTGGCGGTTAAACGGAATTGGAGATATCCGTGATGTTACAGCACTATTATCAATGGCACCTACCACCCTCTTGCAGGGAGCTTCCAAAATACATAATGCGCTGGGTAATATCCCAGAGGGGTGTTTCACAAAGATCCTAAGTTGAACTTATCTTTAAGTTGAACTTAACTATGGAAAGCTGTTAGTATCTTTGAAAATATTTTGTAAAAGTTATTTCAAAGGGCATAAAATGTTGATTCAAATCATTCATATTAAAAATCTGTCCCGATTTTAATGTTATTACATGCCATATTTAGAACATGAAAACATTTGAAGAGCCATGCTTTTCAAGGAAATTTTGTATATCTTATACTCTTCCAGACTGGCATAATAACGATGATAACAAAACAAATTATTTTTCACCTCTTCCCAGAACTCAACTTTCTCTTTAAATATTACGCCCCAAAAAATTGCCAAAAGAGAAGTCTGACATTCTCTACAGAAAATCTTAAAGGCCCCCTACTCAATGAAAAACAGTGATTTCACTTGCAGTCTGGACTTTATATTGCCATCGAAGTACAAAAGCACAATACAAATGAACACTGTTTCATATGCAATTCACTCTTTCATGTATTTACACCTCTGATATTGGATGAAAATACTAATTTATTGCATACAATATGAAAAATGTCATAACTACAGTGATCTTGAAAGACTATTCCAGATTGTCTGTAAGGCCATAGATGTCCCTATTACCGGTACCTTTGAATCTCATTCAAGAGATGGTTGAGTGCTAATTAATTGAATTATTTCTATGGCAGTATATCATAGGAGAAATGGCGCCTGAAAAAGGCCTGCTCTTCAAATGACTTCCTGTTCCAAATATGATGGGAAATACTTGAAATATTTGGACCAAACTTTCATGCCCCAAGTTTGTGTAGTCCTGCATACCGGTACACATTTCTGGGTACAGAACATCAGACTTTCAGCCAGATTGCGTCTATTTCTTTACATTTTGATGCATCTAAACCCTCAACATATACCAATTCTTATGGTGATCCATTTATATCAATCCTTTTCAAGATACTCTGCAACAGCTAGGTTCTCTTACGCTGCAACCTCATGACCAGAACCCAATTCTATCTTTAAGAAAACCCATTTCCTGTCATCGCACTTATACATGTTTCCTGAATTGGTACTCAAGTACATTACAGAATAATTTCACAAATACTTCTTGCCAAGACTGAAGGGTGAATAAACAGGAGAGAGAGAGAGAGAGAGAGAGAGAGAGAGAGAGAGAGAGAGAGAGGCAGAGAGAGAGATGGACAGGCAGATAGACAGAGAGAAAAAAGAAACAAGGAGAGAGAGAGAGAGAGAGAGAGAGAGAGAGAGAGAGAGAGAGAGAGGGAGAGAGAGGGGTGAAGGGAGGGCGAAATAGATACACAGATACACAGAAAGAGAAGGAGAGAGAAATAGAGGAAGAGAGAAATAGAGGGGGAAAGGAGAAAGAAAGAGTAAGAAAGAGAGAGAGAGAGAGAAAGAAAAAGAGAGGGGGGAGGGTCAAGCTCGAGTGCACTAAACGTCACCGTCTGATGAGAAAATATCTCCTTGCATGAGATTGAATGAAAAATAACAAGTGTCAGAGACTTGATGGATTATCATTAAACAAATGCACACCACTACAAACAAACAAGGTGAAAAAAGGAGAGATAAGGGGAAAGTTCAAATGAAAAAGACGTGCAGCACTATTTGCATTAATCTGTATTGAGAATATAGAAAATAGCATCAGCATACTAAATTTACAAAAGGCAAACTCTAGTTATCTTTAAAAACACACTGCATACCACAAGAACATGCTGTACAACAAGGCTTTACGAAAATCAATAATAAAACTTGCATAAAATTATTGCTTTATTTAAAGGGCATCAAAATTGAGGAGTTTGATTTAGCATAGGCCTACTGTATCTTTCCACAAAAAAAAAATCTTTATAACAAACAAAAATGTCCACATATGTCAAAATTTTTGTTTGTTATAAAGATTATTTTTGTATACATTGATATTATTTAGTAAAATTGTTAAGTTTGGGAGTTTACTGGCAAATGGTTGTACAATAAAGACATCTACACATATATACATGCACACAAGAGCCAGAAAGCATTAACTCAATATTAAGAGATTATTGACTCTCATCAGAAAAAAAGTACAATACATCTAGCTGGGGCAGGCACTACTTATAAAACCTTGTGAAGATATGATGCCATAAACCGCCACAAAAAGAGCTGCAACGTTTTGTTATTGTGTGAATGAGCTCTGTATTATAAATAAGATATAGAAATGTGATGCGGATTACAATCCAAAATATCATATCTGAACACGCCTTTATACAGTGCGTCCCAGAAAAAACGAAACCGAGAAGTATCGATGTTCTATCATAACTTAATCACAACTATAATTAAAGAATGCTACATATTTGGAAAGCTTAGAGTCTCCTCTTTCATGTGATGCTACTCAGATGATGCATTTTTCACGCATGAGTGATTAAAAGCAATTTGAAGGAAAGAAACCAAAAAGACATTTGGCGGGCGGTATCTGAATTTCGAAGAAAAATTCACATTTCTAGAAAGTTGAGTTTCTGCCCTTTCATATGACACCTCAATCAGGAAAAATGAGCAAGGAATGACAAAGTTCTGTTTGTTTAAAGTAGTGCTTATGATAAAACATCGATACTTCTCGGTTTCGTTTTTTCTGGGACGCACTGTATAGGGACTAGAAGAGTGTTAATTCATACCATTTAACACCTAACAACCTTCAGGCTCCTAACAGAAGATATGTATCTGCTATCCCCTATACAAATTTAAGTTCGTCGCGAACTCGTATTATGCTCGTGGTAAGCTTAATAAGATTGTTTTTTAGGCTTTAAGCTCGTAACACGCTTCCAGGACGCTAGTAACGATCTTACTAAATGTTGGCGAGCTCGTGCGCGAGTTCGTCACGAGCTCGTGGCGAACTCGCGGGTAAACTGGGGAGCTCGTGGGCGAGCTCAGGGGTAAAGGGGGAGCTCGTGACGAGCTCGTTGGTAAAAGGGGGAGCTCGTGGCAAGCTCGTGGGTAAAAGGTGGAGCTCGTGGCGAGCTCGGGTATAAACTGGGGAGCTCGTGGCAAGCTCGTGGGTAAAAGGTGGAGCTCGTGGCGAGCTCGGGTATAAACTGGGGAGCTCGTGACGAGCTCATTGGTAAAAGGGGGAGCTCGTGGCGAGCTCGTGGGTAAAACGAGGAGCTCGTGGCGAGCTCGTGGGTAAAAGGGGGAGTTCATGGCGAGCTCGGGTTAAACTGGGGAGCTCGTGGCGAGCTCGGGGGTAAACTCCCCATAGGAAAGTGAAAAGTATGCCGCAGACCTGCCGCAGACCTGCCACAGCTCTGCGGCAGACTTTTAGTCTGCGGCAAAGAGTATGCCGAAGTATGCGGCAGAAAGAAATTTTGCTGCAGACTTGCCGCATACCAGTATGCCACAGGAACAGTCTGCGGCAGATCTGCGGCAGGATGAAATTTTGCTGCAGACTTGCCGCATACTAGTATGCCACAGGAACAGTCTGCGGCAGATCTGCGGTAGGATGAAACTTTGCTCCAGACTTGCTGCATACTAGTATGCCACAGGAACGGTCTGCGGCAGGGCGAAACTTTGCTCCAGACTTGCCGCATACCAGCTAGTACGCCACAGGAACAGTCTGCGGCAGATCTGCGGCAGGGCGAAAGTTTGCTCCAGACTTGCCGCATACCAGTATGCCACAGGAACAGTCTGCGGCAGGTCTGCCACAGAAAAGTTGGAAATTATACAGTCTGAAGCAAGGCTATAGGCGGCCATTTTGTAGGACATGCAGTACCATATGAGGTTGCAGGCTGAGCCTGTTAATTGTCTTTTTAGCTTCTGTCAAACCAAACAATTTACTTCAAGTTCAACTGGTACCATAAGAGGAATTTATTACATACTGTAAGAGGAGGCTGAGGAATTAACGGACTGTTTCAAACTTTTTTGTTGTGCAATATGTGATCTTATCTTCAGCCCCACTAACTCACTTTTTTGTTGTAACTAGGTACCCAAGACGAAAATCCAATTGAAACTAATTAAACACCAATTTAATTTTCAATTGGTTTCAATTGGTCTCAATAGGTTTTAACAGGTTTCAATGGGAATTTAATAGGACTTCAGATGGTTTCAATTGGTCCAGATTGTCCCTATTGGACCAATTGGGCCCATTGGCCCCATTGGCCCCATTGGCCCCATTGGCCTATGCCCCATTATACTTTAATGGGACCCAAATTGGCCTGAAGTTGGACTTCAATTGGTCCAATTAAAACCAATTGAAAACCTTTTAAAGTCTAATGGGGCAGATTGGTCCAATTGAAATCCCATTAAAGTCTAATAGGGCCAATTGAAACCAATCATCTCATGAATATTCATTATTACTTTACACGTGTGACAGAAAAATACATTTATCATGATTTGTTAAGCAAATTAAGACAATGCACATCATTTTTGTGATTTCTATTTTCCTTTTGCCATTATTAACCAATAGATTATTTTGTCTGATCATTTTACAATTACATTCACGTTTTAGCAATAGATTGATAGATTGATATTGATTATATGATTACTAACCAAGAAACAATATACATATTTAGTATATATATATGTGTACGAGCCTGAGTCACTTTAAATGTTACTCTTGAATACACTTCAAATGATCTATGTGATGGAGTTAATACATTGTACAATTGAGAATAGAATATACATAATTGGTAATATCGATATATATTGGTATTACCTAATTGGTAATATCGATATTGCCAATATCGATTATGAAGTATCAATCAGTTTACCATTAAGCTTGCAGCCATTCAACGAGATTGTCGACGAACTCGCCGACGAGCTCAACGACGAACTCGTTCACGAACTCGCAGACGAACTCGTTGACGAGCAAACCAACGAGCTCGCCAACGAGCTTATCGGCCAGTGACGAGCATGTATATTTGGAGCATGCCAACGAGCACGCCAACGAGCTCGTAGCTAATTTGCATATTTGGAACGAAACGAGCTCGCTGGCGAGTTCGTCTGCTTGCTCGTCAACGAACTCGTTGGCGAGCACGCTGACGAGCTCGCGTGTAAGCGTACTGAAATTTGTAGGCCCTCACCAAGAATCTCTTTAACCCATTTAAAGATGGTCATGCTATTACATATGTCCTTGAGATTAAATCAAATTCATTGAGAGGATGTGATACACAGTGCTCCTCGCTGTGGGCATTCCAATGCGCATCTCTTGCACTTTAGGTTTTATTAGCACGGAATTACTTTGGGGGAGTGTACCCACAACTACATGTACATGTACTATGATGCAGCATTCTGCATCGATAGATATAACTGCATTGCTCTCTACCACAACCAACTACCGGTATAGTGGGTTTTTTTTCTCAATACTTAGACCTATTGGCTGGTTGTGAAAAAACATGCAATAAACATGCTATTGTAAGCTTAACAACAAAGACTACATGTGTGAATCCTACAAATAAACAGACGATTTTGCACACTCAAACACACACACACACATCATAAATATCAAAATTAATACAAAAGTAAATTAATGAATTTCTTTATCTATTTGTATCCATTTATTCATCAATTCAATAAATTAATTGAATAAATAAATTGAATAAACAAACAAACAAACAAACAACACAAATAAACAAACAACACAAATAAACAAACAACACAAATAAATGAACAACACAAATAAACTAACAACACAAATAAACGAACATTACAAACAAACAGACAATTAAATAAACAAACAACACATAGAAACCGTTCAAACAGTAAGCACAATCAGAAGATGATCGAGGTACATTCCCAGTTTATGCACAATTACTGCACTCTTCATTCAAATAATAAGGCCTATATATGATAAAGTGCAGTAACTGTGCCATATGGGAATGTACCCTACGATTAAACACTCGTCAGGTGGGTACCTTTCACATCGTAGGCCTTGGAAATAACTATGTGATGGAGAAAGCATGATGACGAGTGAGAGAAAAGAGAGGGATGAAAAAGGAAGAAAAAGGAAGAAAAATGAGTAATGTGACACGATGGAAAATGGAAATGGAAAATGTTCCCATGTTATATTTTATTTCCATGAACAGTGTTTAAGAATATGAAAATGACAAAGAATAAAATTATGTACAACAATGAAGAAAATGACTGGGAATTAGAACACAATTGCAAAGACTTTCAATAAGTCACCCTTAAGGGCATTTTCAATACCTATTACATTGCAAATAGATATCATGTCTGGATAACATACATAACATAATATGTAATATAAATAATATGAATAATGTAGTACCCTATTGTCATGTTCACATGTTTAATAAACAAGTAAGCCACAACTGATATTGTCTGAGGTTGAATTTTGAAAAGTCTTTGCGATTGTGGTTACTGGTTAGAATAAAGAAAAAGCTCCTGAATAAAAACCTGCACCTGATTATTGAAGTGATAGGAATTATGTACGTGTAATTCACAGATATAATTCAACATAAAAATGAAAACAATGCTGTGAATATTCAAAGTGAGAAGATATCAAAGAGAACACAAAATTGTGTTAATTAATCATAACTGCAGCTTGTAAACAACAAACAGAAAGATAAACTGAATGGAAATGATCAGTTTGATCACCTACATGTAATTGACATTATTCCTGAAAATAGGACTAGTATCATACACAAACTTGTGCCATAAATAGAATAAAATATAAGGAAAAGTATGAATAAAGTGATAAAGTAGAAAAAATGGTATGAAGCAAGACATTGTGTGCTGAAAAACATTTAACACAGAGTTAATGTGCTTCTGACCCCAAACAGATGATATTAACTGTTACACATCATTTAAAATTTGAGAAGACTGGTGAAAAATTCTTGTCCTGCGCTAAAAATCTGCATCGATGGTATGCCATGAAATTGATATCCCCCCCTTGAACTTTATGTACATGTATCTATATGCATTCACAGATTCATTGTCTTTTCAGAACCAAAAGGGCATTAACTGTGTGTCAATGGAGTTGACACCCTCTGGCTCCAAACAAACGATATTAATGAGATCAGAACAAGAGGATATCTACTGATTTTTGTTCAGACTCTTCTAATTTTACAATTTCCCTTCATTCATTCATTCATTCATTTTCCCTTCATGCCATTAGATGCTGTCAGCTAACCTTATAATAAAAATAACAACCCCTAGCTGCATCTTCATAAAGTCTACAGCAGGGGGCCTTTAAAACATGAAGCCCCACTCAGACAGGGCACAGAAAATGTGGGATGGGGGGGGGGGTAGGTAAAAATATGGCCCCATTGCACAAGAACTTTAATATCTGCATGTGTACCGTATTAGAAGATATTGAAATGTGAAATAATATCTCATTTATATTTGCTGTTGTCGATTCTTTGTTATCCCTTGTCTAGACTAGCGAAATTCATACAGTTTTTGTAGAGATAGACAATAAGTACCCCAATTATTTTGTTGTTGTCTGAATAGCTAATTGAAAATATCATAAAGCATCACTTTGAACAAAAACTTGATGATGAATCATAGTTTATTACTAAAGTGTATGTTGCATTGTACAAAACAAAATTGTACAACTGGGCGGGGCTTATCATGATTTTGCACCAATGACTGGCCAGCTGTCACCCAAGCTGACACAAAACATATGTCAACAGCCCTCTTATACACTATATTTTTTAATACAATGTTTCTTTAAACCATACTTTTTTCACAAGTGTCTGCCCTTTTAGCTATATGCTGATTCTAACTATAACGTTTTGTTTCATGAGTTTTGTATGTAGTGTAAACAGATTATTTGTGTTTACCACATCAGGTCTGAATGGACCCATGAGGAAATTTGACTTAACGCTTGAGCTCCATGTGGCGCACAGAACACATCCTGTTTCCCCCGCATCGTTACGATCGAAGGAGTGAACGGCCATGGGGGCGACACTCTCACAGATCAGGTACAAGTGAGGCAGGGCGCGACAAACCCGCTTGCCCGACGTCCCGGGGCAACCAAATTGAGCCGTCGGGCAAGTAAATCAAATTATCACTTGCCCGATTCGGGCAAGTGATACTTTTACAGTAATTTCCTAGTGTCCAAGAACTCTACCATTCACCCGTCAACTTCTTACCCGTCGTCAAAATCCAGAAGCAAAAAAGCGATCGTTCCGATTTCGAAAAAACTTCAGACAGCTAGCCAGCTCAGCTAGCTCAGCGCGCATGCAACAGTGACACTTCAAGCCATGAATGCCGCTCCGCCTCCACGCACGGCCGGCCGTGAGCTAGCTAGAGACAGCTAGCGCGATCGTACCAGCTGCGAGCTTATTCGCGCTCTCTCTCTCTAGCTCTGCAGGCCGCACCGACAGGCCTTTGCTATTCTCTGATTGCCGATTGGTTGAATCACGCCAAATATGACGTCATTATTCTAGGGAAATGAACACGTGCGAATCGGAATGGAATAAACAACAGGGATTTTCTAGTAAGTACAAAAAGTCAAATGTTTGATATTTATTCATAAAAAATAAAATGCGTTTTTTAAACCTTCAACCATCCTTTGTTGACCATTTTCTTTGACATATTAGGTTATTATTCAGTACAGTTACACTGTACATGTATGTGCATTAATTTGCTATCTAAAACACTAACTTATCATTACGAGATAATAAATGCTTTAACCTCGAGTCCTTTTTCGCTTTAAAGTTTTGGGCAAGTGGAAATATTGTTTGGGCAAGTAAATTGAAAACCCACTTGCCCGACAGGGCAAGTGGTGAAAAAAATTCTTGTAGCACCCTGTGAGGATGATTGCTAATCAGGGGAGCAGGGTGGCAGGATACCACCGAAAATTCCCCTCCTTTTTAGAGTCTTGACTGACCATTGAAACCGAAATGTAACATTTGACCTTTAATTGTGAGGCACAATTTTGCACACTTTGCGTTAATGCTATCTGCAGGCTGCATTTGGGTGCATTTTAATTTAGATTTTTCATCATTTTTGCAATATGATTTGGGACTACCAAAAGATACCAAATACCTCTGACCTACCCTGCAAAATTCATTTAAAGAAACGTTTCAAGATTTATTGAATAGCCAAAGGGGCATACAGATTAGAAGAAAACAAAATTGTAAAATTAAATATTGTACCAAGAAACAACTTTGAAGAGGTCAATTAACGTAACAGCTGGCCGATCACCAATTCATGCATGCTCACAATAAGCCCTGCCGCCGAGTGATACAACTTCCATAGGATAGTGATACAATGTAAAATGGTCATTATACCAAATGATAAGTAGACAAATGATTATTAGACTTATTATTATATTGGATGGTAGACGCTGGCTGCGTGTTGACCATATGGGAATAGACCAATTGGATAGTAGACGAACTGGTTGTAGACCGAATGGCAACTCACCATTTGAAAACTATTTTATTTATTTATTTCATTTCCAGGAACATAAAGGAGTATAACCACTACAAACAATACAAGAAAACAAATAAATATAATAAATACAATAACAGAAAAAAAAAGCCATCAACTAATGCCTGGGATTACCAAGAGAAACTGAGTTTCTATAGGAGGCTCTCCTCATTAGTTGATGGTACAGTGTGTATAATTCATAACTACACACAAATACACATAAATATACATAATATACATATATAACCATAATATACGCAATCGACATTTTCACTTGTGTTGTGAGTCCATTTATTTATTTATCCTATTTTCTTATATTATTTCACTATGTAAAAAACGATTTATATCCGTGTTTCCATATGAATATGTCATTGTACATTTGCTACTGTGTATTATCTATTTGTGTATATTATTTCTATTATATATTGTTCATCTGCTGTATATAATGCCAAGTTGCCAACAACTGAATTTCCAAATGGACCAATAAAATTAATCTGAATCTGAATCTCAATCTGAATTAGATAAGATTCAATACCAAAAATGTTTACCTTGGTATCCTGACGAGGTAGGTCATGAGCCTGACGAAGTCTTCATCTCGGACCAGGTTGAACTTGGGACACTCGGGCATGTTGATGATTGGATACCCCTCCTGAGTCTTACCACCTACAAAAAAAAAGAGAAAGTAAAGGATTGATGGAATGTGATTATTTGTTTGTTGTTGAACAATCTAGAAGTGAAAAGGTGAACAGATACGTTAATAAAGGTGGACTGGCCATTTCTCTGTCTCTCTCTCTCTCTCTCCCTCTCTCTGTCTCTCCCTCTCTCTCCTCTCTGTTCCCATTTTTCAACCTCACCTCCTTGTATCTAACCTCTAATTTCCATCTTTTTCTCTTTCTATCCCCTCCCCTATATCCCTCACCCCCTCGAGTCCCTTCCTCCATCCTTTTCGCTCTTTCTTTCTTTCTTTCTTTCTCTCTCTCTCTCTCTCTCTCTCTCTTTCTTTCTTTCTCTCTCTCTATTTCTTTCTTTCTTTCTCTCTCTCTCTCACTGTCTCCCCTTGCCTCTCTCCATTCCTTCCCCACTCCCTCTCCCCCTCTCCTTCTCTCTCTCTCTCTTCCCCCTGATCCAATTATGGGACTAAACTCCACACTGCATGTGTTCTGTGTAATAATGAGATTTTTTTCAACGGCGACATCTCCCCTTGAGAAATACATTGTACATAAATGCATTCCCATAGACAGACGGCGAGACGAAATCATTTTGAACAAGTATTAAATGCACCCTATAAGTTCAAGCAATCTTCATTTTGAAAGCATTTCAGAGATGTTTTTTGTGTTTGGACCTACTGTAATTAAAAGGTACTACAAAATCAGAGAACAAATTGAGTATTACATAATGATCAAGTTGCACTTAATTAATATTCGTCTGGCTCTCGGCAATATCAGATGGTAATCAAAAAATTCAAATCCGCTAAATAAATCCACCTTCATGGATAAATGTTAATTGATTGTAGTTTCATATTAAGGTTTATCTTTTAATTCTGTAAATAAATTCAATATATAATGTATTTGAATTTCAAACAAATAATCAAACACATAAGTTCAGACATATATTCAAACACATATTCAAACACATTCTCAATATATAACTACACTGAAATGAATTGCAAGCATATTGAATCCGAAATCCGAATCAAAGAAATCAGGAAATATATTTCGATTTGAAACTCTCTACTGTAACATCTGTTCTTGAAGCAAGTGTTCTGTACAATGTGTTTGCATGGATTTAATTAATTCTTAGTAATTCAACTATTCAAGAGTTGTTTATCATATACTGGTATGTAAATATAACCCATCTTCATGTAACTTCTTTTTGGAAAATGAATCTTGCTGGCATTCTCAATGGTGTTTGGAGAAACTCGTATTTCAGGATGTAAAGAAGGATGTAAAGAAGGAAATAATCCGCTGAGAGCTGAGTCATTTGATAATTTGTTAATCATCAAAACAATATAACATGCACAAAAGTTGACAGAGCTGAAAATATGAATCTTATAAGTAATGCCCTCTTGCATTCAGCTCAATGGCATAATAAATTTTACTGAAAAAAAAATCTCTATCATTCCTCAAAGAAATTATATCAAAAATACTGTTAAATGTATGTTCCTATCAACCCCATGATTTTCCAATATTTAAAATAAATATAGAATGATATTTAGGGAGCTCTCTCTTTTGGATAACATTTGGCAATCTGAATCATACACTAAATGAGAAGAAAAAAGAATAAATCATCTGTTTAGAGCAAGAAGGGCATTAATTTTGTGCTAAAATATTTGAGGTAAAGCCCTTCTGGCTCCCAGCAGATGAATGAATGAATTGATGAATAAATAAATGAATGAATGAATGAATGAATGAATGAATGAATGAATGAATGAATGAATGAATGAATGAATGAATGAATGAATTGATGAATAAATGAAGTAATGATTGAATGAATCAATTCATTTGACATTATATTCAACTTTTTATCTATGTAATGCAGACATTTAAGAGCACACATTTTGATACTTCAAATTTATACACATGTATATATATATTAATCAAGAAATGTAAGTAATTACAATGTAGGCACTCTCACTCAGCTAGAGAAAAATATATGACATTCAGCAATCACTTTCACTTGCAATTGATAGGGACTTTTCACAACAATGTAAATGTACAGCAGTAGGCCTTCTGTTTAATCAGGCAGACATTTCATTTGTTTTTCCAGGGACCTGACGCCAGATTGTACAGCTTGGACTAAAAGCAAACAATTTCTTCAGCTTATGGATTCTATTCTTGCCCTGAGGCTAATAGCATTATTTTTTAAATTTCCATCCAGAAATGAAAGCTTATAAGAAATGGAATTTCCATCTCTGGTGATTTCAGAGATGTCTGATTTTGTCTGATTTCATTCAAACTTTAACCAGTATGCTTCTATTATGATTTTTCTGCTTTCTTCTATGTTGAAGTGAATGTTTTTAGAGTTTTGACATTTCGTCGCCTGGCAGGTAGAGGGGCGTTAGCTCGAATTTCAGGTAAAAAATGAAGCGTTAACCAGAAGGGCGTTAGCACTAAATCGCCTCAAACTTTTATAAAACTGATTTATTTCTGAGATTAAAATTGTGGCCGTGTTCTATACTATAACATTTCTATTAGTCTTTTAAGTTTTAAACTGATTTTCGGGACGGAAAGCAGTTTAAATATAAAATAAATCTTTAAATGCGAATAATTGGAAAAGTAGTTTTTGAGTCGCTCGCGCACTAACGGCCTTCTTCCAGCCGGCTGACGATTTAGTCTGTTAGGAACCAGAAGGGCATTAATATATTGTTAGCACCCTTCTGGCTCTCAACAGACTATTTGAGTTGAGACAAATTTTCCTCTCCAGAAAGTTAATCTGCACAGAGGCGACCTAGGCCTATTAGTTTGGATCAAGGACATAAAATCAGCTGATCATAAGAATGATATCACATTCATACCCATGTTTTAATATCAAGTTGATCCTTATCTGGTTATATGTAGGATTAAGGATTACATCAATTTTGCAAGAACAGAACATTATATAAACTAACCTTCAACTAAGTTATCTCATAAAATGTGTAGATTCCTGAGAAATATCAATATTGTCTACAGCTTTAACAGCTGAACCTGAAAAGTCAACAACATGAAATTTAAATTTTCATTTTAGAAGTGTGGAAAGTATTTTATTTGTTCAAGACTGTCTTTTTTGTTTAGCAGCTACTAAATTTAAAAAATAAAAACTATCAGTTGCTTTTGTTAATCTTTATTTTTTTATTAAAAAAAAAATTATGATTACAATGATTTAATGCTGTTTATAACAGTGTCAATCAAAAATTGATAATAAGGTTTTTACAAATAAAAAGATTTATGATCAAAATTCCATAATTGTAATGTTTAAATCAGCAGAACTTCTTACAACTATTTCAATAATTTGCAAATAAAAATTGGTTACCTGCATTATATTGTAAATCATATTCATTAACCTATATAGTCCTCTGAGCATCCTGACCTTTAACAATTTTTTTCCTCTCGTATTTTCATTAATTATTTAAATCTGATAAAGTGAAAATTCCCAACCTACAATAACCTGTGAACATACATGTACAACATGTACCTAGTAGTCAAAGGACTACATCACTGGTGACGTCAGAAAATATCCAAAATACCACAAAATTTACACAACTGCTCGATTGCCTGAAGTTCTGACACACATCACTCTAGATGTTTACCCACTCATCCGTCATACTTGGGTACGTCAACTTTGCCCTTCATATTTCCTTTGTTTTGAGCCTGAAGAGTGTTAATTCATACAAAATAAACCCTTTCGAGACAATCATTCCACATTTTGTAGTTTGGCTCAATCAAGTTTGATTCAAAGCCCTTAAACTGTTTTCACAATGGCAAAATTTTGCTTAAAGGTAAAGACCAGTTATGGTCATGCGATTGCATTGTGAAAGAAACGTTGTGGAATCGATCAGAAAAGGTTGATCATCTAGCATCTAGCATCTGCAAGGTTCTGGAATCATCAAAATGATAAGAAATTTGGCCCAGGCTTGGTAAAGTTACAAGCACTGTACACAGAAAGATGTATATGGGACTACCCTATATCTACCCAGTCAGGATAGGTATAATAATTTACCAAATATATCAATTAGTAGGCTGTTTCCCGGCAAAATGTGTATCATCATGTAATAGTTGAAACATATTATTTCACATGATTGGTAATAAGAGCTTCCATTTCATTTTTGAGAGGGGGGCATTCCGAAACTGGACTTTACCTTTAAACCCTTTTGAGACAATCATTCCACAGTTTGTAGTTTGGCTCAATCTAGTTTGATTAAGAGCCCTTAGATGCATGAGAAGAAAGGGCAAACAAAAATCCAAAACAAAAAAAAGCTTTTGTTTTATGACTTTATTGTGTTTGATGCCAGAATTAAAAAAAAAAGGAAATACACATTAAAATCTTTAAATTGGAAACATGTTGAGAGATTCAAAATCATTGTTTTTCTATCAGATTTTACCAGTTTTCAACTTTTCGATAGGATTCTTGCCAATTTTTATTGTGTTCAGAGACATTGCATTTTATTTTAAAAATGTAGCAATAAAAGAAAACATTATTGTTGCCAATTTGAATTTTAAAAAGGTGATCAATTTAGCCATCAAATAAATCCTGTCCTGAAAGAGTTAACACAGAGTGAACGCCCTTGTGGCTGCAAAAGGATTTTTGATTATTCAAATATAAAAGTGAGAAGCATAACATATATCTGCTCTTTGATTTGAAGAGTGTTAACATTACCTAAAAGTCATTTTCATCATCTGTAATATATTTTACAACACAGATTTCAACTGCCAGACTCCAAAATTCATTTTAGGTGTCCGATCACTTTAATATTGCTGTGTTGAACAGGGTTTGATAACATGCAAAGTTTTAGCCTCAGGTATATTTATAATAATATTAATAGTCACATTTGAATGGAGCGCAATACTATGTTTCTATCAGTCATTGGATTTACAAACAATAGTGCACACACACCACTCCCTGGGAGTATTGTTGTTCCACAAATGCCAATGGGCAGAATGTGAAGCAGACTACAAAAACAAAAAAAATTAACGTTTGTGGATATCATGAGAGTTTCAGAAGTATTTTGTGGGGATTAGTCCCTTGTAAGAGTTGAAAAACGTGATAATTATCATAATAATTATTGGTCATAAACAAATGGCTATTTATGGGGTATACATTGCGCAATTGCGAATGTTACCCACTTCAGGTATCAACAGATTTATAATTGTTAACAGCTGGTCACACCAGCAGGCCTTGTTTATAACGTCGCTGTTTTCACGAAGTGACGGTAGTGAAAACAAATTGCATTCACTTTGCGTGACGATTTCCTCACTACCCGTCACTTCGTGAAAACAAGGACGATAAGGAGATCGAGTCCCAAATAGGCTAATCAAATAGGTACTCTGTTGCTCAGATGATGTTATGTATCACTAATCTATTAACAAAAATAACTCAAGTCTTTCTGTCTCTCGTGCTCTCTCTCTACCCCTTCCTCCCTCCCTCTAAATCTGCACTTTCGGCACTTTCACCCCTCACTTCTGCCTTCTGCCTAATTCTATTTATCTCTTCAGTACAGCCATCACCGTTATTAATTTATCTACCGTCTTCTCCTGTCATCTTCTCATACATCTTTTTCACTCCCATCCCCAACATCATTTTGTATATCTAGGAATCGTTAGGTTTTATAAAAGATTACCACACCTTCAAGCTTTAATAGCTTAGAGACTTCGTTGGTAAGCGCTTTATAAGTAACGTTTTTATTATTATTATTATTATTATGTGGCAATCCTTGTTCATGATTATAGTCCACCAATAAAAGTATCTTACATTGATGATGTATTAATTATATAATTTGTTTATTATCATGATTGTGTTGCAATTAGTTTGTCACTTGGAAAAAAGATCATGAAGAGAAATCAAATAAATCAAAACAAATCAAGTAAACAATCTGACAATCACACTCACCTGTTATGAATGCACCCGGTGGTTGAGCTGGTCGATGATGTCGGTGATCAGGATCTCATCCGACATGTCCATGTCAAAGTCTGAAATTAGAGAAAAAGGGGAAAACATATTATTTAAATAAGAATGATCAAGGTTTATCAAGGTTTATCATTAATTACCATATTGATTTGGGTCTCATTTACCCATGGTAAACTATAAATGCTATTATTCCTGAAACCCTGCAATTAATATTAACCCAGCGTTTCCAGGTACTTATTTAACACACCCAAGTCAAGAGGAATTAATTTGGGTAAAATACCTTGTCCAAAGATACTAGCACCAAGCAAGGTTTGAACCTAGGACCTGTTATATGAGAGTCAACAATGTTCACCTCTAGTCCACAGTGCTCCTGAAAATTATTAAGTAAATGAAGCACTTACTCTTCATTTTTACTCAACTGAATTATAAATCAAGAGATTTGTAAAATTAAAGTTTGTTTGAAATTGCTAGTAACCATATTTTTGCAATGAATCATTTCTGAGACACTGCTATGTCTGATGAAGCTCATGCAAACCAAATAGGCACATTATCTCACCTTCAATGCATAACAATCCCACATGTTGTAAAAGAAAATCATCTTGAATAAGCCTTAGATAATAATCCTTGTACAAAAATTATTGCTCCACAAAGAAATTAATTCACAACGCTTAATAATCCACTCTTATATCCACAGCATATCAGTATTTCCACAGCACATAATCAGTGTTACAAGTCCATGATGTTTATTTATGCGTAAACAGCCGAGGAGCTCTACTAAATTAGCTTCTGACTTTCTCGGTGATTAATAAGAATGAAGTAAGATTACCACAG
>JAVYIG010014355.1:0-41983 GCA_035222895.1 Strongylocentrotus droebachiensis
TCTTCTCTCTCTCTCTCTCTCTCTCCCTTTCTCATTTGCTGGGATCAACGGACCTAACTACATATATTCATCCTACTTCCTACCTTCCGTTAGAATATGAAAAGACGCCATTAGATTGTCTCACAATTCATAATTGATAATTGTCAGCATATTTTTATATCAGTATTCAGATTGCTGATAATTTCACCGAGTTGTTGGACCTAGGCGCGATCTGTGTTGATCATATTTAACAATGGATAATAAATATTGATGTGATGCGACTTTTATTATCAGCGACCTGCATTTGAACCTGACTTAGAGGATTTATGACTCCCATTTCTGCCTCTCTGTCTGTCTCTCTCCCTATCTATATATCCATATATCTATATATCTATATCTATCTATCCCCCCCCCCCTCTCTCACTCTCTCTTCTCTCTGTCTCTCTCTCTCCCTGTCACTATCTCTGTCTCTCTATCTATATATCTATATCTATTTATAATTTCTCTGTCTCTCTTTCTCTCTCTCTCTCTCTCTCTCTCTCTCTCTATCTATCTAATTATCTTACTAACTAATTAAACTATCTATAACCCCCCCCCCACCCCCTCCTCTCGCTCTCTCTCTATATAATATCACTCTATCTATTATCTCTCTCTTGTCTCTATCTCTCTCTATATATACATCTATCTATCTCTCTCTTTCTCTCTCTCCCTCTCTCTCTCTCTCTCTCTCTCTCTTACCCACCTACTCTGAACGATACTGCAGAATGCCCTATATCCTCTGAAGTTGAAAGAAGTTTGTTGATTTATTACCACTCTGTGTCCTCAATAATCGGAACAGATCACTATATACAATGCAATACAATACGGAACATACCGTCACTGTACAGAGCATTGTACAATACCTGAGGTGGTTGTATACAGTAGATGGAGGGAAAAAAATATTCCAAAAGAGCTGCGACGTAAGCATTTTAATTTTAAATGTAAAATGCAACCTTCGCAAAATTTCTGAATATAGATAAATGCAGACATGACATGATTGCTGACGAATGAACCAAATATACATGTACACTGTACCATCATGACCAGACAAAATTGATAATACCAGCTGTAGTATTAAGCTTGAAGTAGTTTTAATGCATACTTGATATTATCTTCAGTACAATCTAAAATGATTTCCATCTCATGTCCGTGATAGTCAATTACGCAGGAACTTGTAGATATTACTTATCCTTTTAAAAAGCCAACAGCTCTAAATAGAGCAGTGTGAGCTACACATTATGGTGGCTTAGCTAAGGGAAGAGCCCCCTTCCGTCTGCATTGAGAGGAAGGAGGTGGGGATAGAAAGACAGAAGGACGAAATCAAGCATGAAGGAGAAAAAGAAGCAAAGAAAGAAAGAAAGAATTAAACAAAGAAAGAAAAAAGAAAGAGAAAAAAAATTGGATAGAAAATAAAAGGAAGAAAGAAAGAAGGAAAGAAAAAAGGTTGAAATGGAGAATGAAAGAAGCAAAGAAAGAAAGAATGAAGAATTATACAAAGAAAGAAACGAAGAATTATACAAAGAAAGAAACGAAGAAAGAAAGAACGAAAGAAAGATGGAAATAGATAGAAAGAAAAAAAGATAGGGAGAATTGAAGAAAGAAAGACAGGGGAAAAAATGAAAGGAACATAGAAAGACAGACAGAAAGAAATAAAGAGGGAAGAAAGAAAGAAAAGAGACGGAGAGGGGGAGTGAGGGAAGGTGGTTCAACACAGAATAAATGATGACAAAGATGACATCCACGATCCCATTTCCAGACTTATTTCTGCTCCATCCCATACTTCGAAACTACTTTAATTTAATTGCTGTTCACCCTAATCAGTCACTCATCTAATGATAGGTTGTTGCACCTTACTCCTCTAGACACTTAAACTCTGGACCTGTGTGTCCCCGTACCCTCTCCTTACACATCTTCACTGATAATATTCATCAGTAAAACAATATATCATAATGATAACAATAATTGTATCCTCCATTCCGGTGAAGATCGGGGATCCATTAATTACGTGATTACCTGAATTCATCTACTCGGTACTCACATCACGGACACCGTCTGCAAACTGTCTGCAAAGCACTTAAGTTTAACAGAACTGGCCCGTCTAAACGTGATGAAGTATCATGTTCATCAATACAGAAACAGATATGGATCCGTGATATCATGGAGTTGATATGTAGCTCATTGTAGTAAATTTACAAGCCAGTAAGACTGCAAACTCAAAGATCTGTTTCATAGCATTACATTGCAATTTTTTTTTTCTTTCTTTCTTTTCTATCGTTTTGTGTTGTTTTCTTTTGACTCCAATTAATTGTGTTCTTTATGGACATTAATAATTGATTAACGTTTATTGCATGACAAAGTCTTAAAGCCCGCCTGTACTAGTTTGGCCAGGGAGATTAGATCACCCAGCAAGGTCACTGGCAGGTGGCTATCTCATCAAATCAGCTGTCAATTAACATAAGAAAAAGGGGGATCACGGGGGACCAACAGGCACCGATTAGGCATTGTTTTTTTTATATAGAGGGAGCAAGTAGCTACAAGTAGTACAGTGGGCTTTAAAACACTATCATCAGGTGGTTGTATCACCATGGATATCGTCTTAATCATCAAATATGTTGCCATTTACAGATGTAAATTGACAACTATAGGAGGCAGAGCTAATATCCAATAATCTACAATGTACAACCTTAATATGTTCCTTCAGGCATATGGTCGGACATTAGGGCATGGTGATCGAGGCTCAGTTTGCCCGTAAAGTCAAAGTAAATCACCCATATCCATCATGCCGTGGTCCGACATTCACTCGAGCGCCATTTGCTTCGGGCTTTCTTCAAAGATGAAGGAGTCTCAGATTCTGAAACAAAATCCTGGATTAAGCTCATGCTGCAATGATATTTATAAACCCTTAGGTCAGTCAGGAACCCCATGACTTTTACAAGCCGACCGCCTGTCTGATTATCAAGAAATTTCTGATTGGAAATCGAAATTTCATTTTGCGTTTTCCTAACGGTTTTTTATAACACTACAGTCTATTGGGGAAATTGGTGTGGTAAAACCGGTCACTCAAAGATGTTAACTTTTTTGAGGCACTTCATGATCATTTTGAGGCGCAATTTTTTAGGGCTTCAATATTACACCACATCACAGACACTGATAACACGTAGGGCCATGCATCTCAGATATAACATTGTTAAACGATGCCTTTAAGGAGAAGGTGGGATCTGGAAAATATGCCTGAATAACAATTTGTGAGCTTTCTTCATTCTTGTTATGAAATCAGTTTTAGTAAAATATCATAGTAGAAATGTTCACTGAAAAGGACGGATCTCCAAATGCCCTCATATTTTAACTATGAGGGAAAATAGTTGCCAAAGAGAAATTTCCTGCAATCCCTTATGCAGGTTACTGACAACTAATACTTTACATCATCAATTTAATGTATTCTTGCTCGATAATGAATTAAACAAAAAAGAGTACAATGAGGCAAAGTTTGTGTGGTGTATCAATGAAAAAATAGGGAGAGAGAAGGGAAAACCCTGTATTATGTTATTAGCATGGTTCTAGACAGTGATAGAGTAGGTGCATAATTATGGTTCAAGCATGTTAGCTGAGATAAAGGAGATAAAAGGTAAATTGCCCAATGTTGCAAACACTGATCCATTACAAGACGGGAGTTATAGACATAGTTAGATAGAACCATACAAAGAAATACACCTGCACAAAGTTCATAGCATTTTAATTGACTCATTATGTATTTACGCCTTTCTACAATGGCGGCGTTTCCAACATGCCCCCGACCGACATATTTTGTTTTATCCTCTCTTGCTATTTTTTGTTTTGTTTTAGTCTTTGCTCGGTTGTCAGATTTTGAGGAGACGTACACATGTGTAAAGTTTCAAAAATTATCTTTTTGTTTGTCGGAGTGTTTAAGGCCGGTTCACCCCGCCTTTAAAAAGGAAATCGGCGACAACCCGATTGACGTCATAATGAAATACAAATTAATGCTCACCTTCTTTAAATAGTCTTTATCATTTAGAGTCAACACAATATCCACGGTTGACAAAGTTTGTTAACATACTAATGTTCACAGACATGTTGCTTATACTTTATAAGTAAGCTAATGCAACTCAAATAATCACACATTGTTATATATCTAACATGATTACACTACAGATTACACAGAATTTTCCCCGCCATTTGTGTTTCGTCTTGAAGAAAGACAATAGATAAAGAATATATATCCTAATGAACATCACTGCTGAGTTCCAACCTACAAATCACGGTACTAGTATATGATGATTCATATCTTTCACTTCGACAATTCACATTTTCTTACCTATATTTTTTTACCTATTTTCTTACACATATTTTCTTACCTATAGATATTTTCTTACCCGTATTTTCTTACCTATATTTTCTTAACTATATTTATTTACCTAGATTTTTTTACCTAGATTTTCTTAACTATAGATTTTCTTACCTAGATTTTCTTTCTTATTTTGAGGACATCTACCATTTTATACAAAATGGTATCAAGGGTCAAATGAGAATGTCCTTTTTTCTGTTCAATGTGACATCTCGTATTTTTAGCCTTTAGGCATAGATTGTCGTCAAGGCAAAGATAATGTTTTTGTTTTTGCTATCCCAGTATACTGTAGTTTTTGCGCTCAGGACAGGTTTCCAGTTCCATCTCGTCTAATTTATCCTACATCAACATCAACTTCCTGAAACGGGTTTTACATAACTTGGCCCCGTAACAAAAAGGTTTGCAATCAATTCTAAAATTTGAAGAAAAAAAAACTATTCTGATTGGTCAATTGATTTAAATTGTGCAGCATGCAACGATGATATTGATCGCCAATTGATAACTGTCAATTTTGCAATTGATTGATTGCAACTTTTATTTTACGGGGTTTTCTTGCAATGATCATTATATCAAAGATGGAATTGGCCCTAAAATCAAGCTTTATAATTCAAAGACAGTATACTGTATATTCACAAAAATACGAAATACTATTGTAGCCTGAAACGAGGCCAAATCAGACCGTGGCACTCAGAATACTAAAGGTTATCTTCACCGATAGGATGAATTTACTTTAAATCACGATACGGAATGCAAATAAATGTGCCCCTTTCTCTCCCTTTTGCCAATGTTTGAACTGAAGACCATATTCTTATCAGAGCTACCTGTTGGTATAGAATCACCTTACTATTTGTCCCGCTGTTCCTGATGTAATCCTACAAAAGAAGCAATGAACTCTGAATGCGGATTATAACAAACGGAAGTATACACATGTATATGGTTTGCAAGCCCTCAAAATGTATTCTCAAAATGTATCTGTAGCAGCGAGTTTATGAAAATATAAGCAAAATTTCAGATAAAAATACTCTGAGTTTTTCTCTCTGTGAGTGAAAATTGAAGCCCTCATTTTGTACACAACACCTGGGGTGAATTAAACACTATTAACTGTTGCAAAATTTAAATGTGAAAAATAATGACTGTAATTTTGCTAATAATGAATATTGTGCCACTGTACTTTGAGGGAAGATATAACTTTTGTTTACAACGTTTTGGCCAGTTTACAAGTTTTGAGAGTTTCTCCGTGCGAATCCTGTAACGCGCTTTAAAGATTTACATGTGCTAACATTCGTATACATTTAATTCAACTTTAGTAAATCAATTTGAGAACAGAAACAATGTAGTTATATGACTCTGCATGCCCAGGGAGGCGTATTGTGTACAATTTGTGGTTAAGGCTAAAACAATCAAATACAATGCGACTCTTTCGGTAATTGAAGAACAGAAGCAATGGACTTTGAATCTGGACTGTAATTAATATACAATGTAAGTAAATAGGCCGACATAAAGCATTGAAATACACTACGACTCGTTAAGCAGGTCTAGTAATTTAAGAAGGAAGCAATGTATGGTAAATCTGGACAATAATAACGAGAAGTATATGGTTAGTTCTCTTGACTAATCTTAGAACAGATGCAATAGTCAGAGTTGTTAATTTGGACGATAAAAGGGAGGTGTATGGTTAGTGCTAAAACAAGTAAATACTGACATTGTGATTTGGTCGATAATCGTGGTCACATTGGTAACAAAAAGAAGCAATATATTTAAATCTGGACTGTAATAAAGATAAGTAAATAGACCGACATCGGACAGTCAACTACATTGTGAATCGTTATTAGAGCAGGTTTAGTAATTTTCGAAAGAATGCAATATACTCCGAATCCGGTCTGGTATCGAGCGAAGTATATGGTTATGTCTAAAGAGTCACTAACAGTCAATTACAATGCGACTCGTTAAGTAATTTATTGTAGACAAGCATGAATGTAGTTGTTAATCTGGACAGCGGAATGGTGGTAGAGAGACATAAATAATCCGGCATAAAACAGTCACATATATTGCAACTCGTATAGTAATTTTAGAAACGAAGCAATATATAGAAGAAAGCAATATACTTCGAATCCGGCCTGGAATCAAGTGAAGTATATGGTTAGGTCTAAAGAGCCACTAACAGTAACAGTCATTTATAATGCGACTCGTAGGTAATTGTAGAAAATAAGTAATGTACATGTAGTTGTTAATCTAGACTGCGATCTGGTGCAAAGAGATATAAATAGTCCGGCATAAAACAGTCAAATATATTGCAACTCGTATAGCAATTTGAGAAAAGAAGCAATAATATATATGTACTTTGAACCCGGACTATAATAAAGAGAGTCGAAAGGTCCGGCATATTAAAGAGAAGGTTGAGTTCTGGGAAGAGGTTAAAAATAATTTGTGAGCGTTATCATTCTTATTATGCAAATGTGGAAGAACATCAGATAAGACATTTTCCCTGAAAAGCATGGCTCTTCAAATGCCTTCATATTCGAAATATGTCATGTAACATCGTAAAACTCGGCGGTAGGATTTTTACGCCACGTGTTCGTGTAGTCCCATATACATCTTTCTGTGTACAGTGTTTGTAACTTTACCAAGACTTGGCAAAATTTCTTATCATTTTGATGATTCCAGAACCTTGCAATACACACAAATTCTTATATGCTAGATGATCAACCTTTTCTGGTCGATTCCACACCGTTTCTTTCACAATGCAATCGCATGACCAGAACTCAACTTCATCTTTAAATACAGTCAAATCGAATTAGGTCTGGCGCAATAAAAGAAAACAATCCGATGGAATGTAAATGTATCTTTTTTTGTTCTATTCGAAGCGTGAATGGCAGGTTTAGAGAGGGGGCAGATTTGGGAACATTGAAGGGCACTTCCTGATATAAGATGTGATTGCATAACTAATCATTGACATTGTTATTCCCATAAAATGGAATATTCAAGTGTAAGTAAAAATGACAAGTTTTGAATGGTAAACTACAACAAAAATGATTGAACTTTTGTGATAAAAATTGTTTTATTGACAGGAATTGTGGGGATAGTTTAAATGTAAAGCAGTCTGTTATATCATGGAATCACAAATGCCTCGGAATTCTTTTTTATCCTGCTCCTTCTCCTTCTCCTTTGACTTCTTCGTATTTTTAATCTTCTTTTCTTCTACTTCTCCTTCTCTCCTTCTTCTTCTACTTCTTCTTCCTTTTCTTCCTCGTTGTCTTCTTCTTCTTCTTCTCCTTTATATTCTCCTTCTCCCCACCTCTCTCTCTCTCTCTCTCTTTGCAAGTTTGATTGTACATGTAAGTCTGTTATAATTAGTATTCCAGTCATGAACTAAATCTAACCACGTTGAACTTCAAGAGTCAGCAAGGCATTGGACAAGCCCCGGGCAATGGATGCTAAACCTTTACTGCTGGTTTTTTAGCTACCGACTGACCTGTAAAGCTTCTTATTTGGTCTTCTTTATGTTATTGTAGCACGCACTCTGGGTCGATTCATTTGGTAGTTACCGTTGATTTCACCTAAGGCATTGGAAAACGGTCCCATTTCCCCTTGCACGAAATTTGCAAGAATAGGAAATAATAGTTCTATATGTAGTATTTAACAGAAACATGTGAAATAAAGGGATTACAGACAATCATACTGATATATCATAACAAGGGGGTATGAAGGCAAATGGAAGAGAGGGACAAAGAGAGATATAGAGAAAGAAAGAGAGGGGAGAGAGAGAGAGAGAAAGAGAGAAAGAAAGAAAGAAGAAGAAGAAGAAAGAAGGAGATATAAAGATAAAATGGAAAACGAGTTAGGACTGATTCATTTTCAAATCATAAAAAGATGAACCTCAGGGAAGACTTGTCGCCATGACAACCATCATACACTTTACAGTTAGGTACCGATCTCAAGTGTTCTGCACTTTCCATGAATTACAAACATGATTTATCGTAAGGTAGACAAAAGGTTCACCTTCCTTTCGGGGTGACGACTCTTGGACTCTTGTCGAGAAGGAGCTGAAATAATCGGCAACTTCAACAAATTTCATGGAAATACATACTATTTGTGCCCTTTCAAAAATTCGTATTTATTTATTTATCTATATAATTTATTTACTTTATCATGTATTTATTTATTCATTAATTAATTTATTCATTTATTTATTTATTTATTCATTAATTAATTTATTCAGTTATTTATTTATTCATTAATTAATTTATTCATTTATTTATCTATCTAGCTAGCTAGCTATCTATTCCTCGTTAAACTCAGAGGCTTACGGATATAGGTGCATCCCCCACCCCAACCTCCTCATCGAATGCAACTGACAAGGAGAAACGGTATGAATGAGAAAGAAAAGAAACATAACGAACCCGCTTATTCGCTTTAATCCCCGCATCTCATTCCCATAGATACAATATGATCTGTGCTCCTCCCTCGGACCTTGTAAAGGCCAATGACCCTCAATAACTAGGCCTACGAAACTTGCTAACATTATGAAAAGTCTTCAAATCATTATCTTGACGATGCATAGAATATACAATTCATGTTCTTAAACAGGAACATGAAATATGACGATAACAAGAAAGACAACGGGCAGTCCCCGACGATTGCCTAAATGAACTCAAATTTCCAGTCTGAAGGTTCACCTCCGTGTGCTCGCTATTTTGATTTTATTAAAGCAGTGGACAAATAAAACATGAAACACCACAAAAGCATAGGCCAATCGTAATAAGAAAACACATCATTATTTCTTGTATATGCTGTATTTCTAGCAGATTAGCTGTACACTCTTTTGGTTGTGCTTTTGTATGATAATGAGGGGCGAGGGCATGATATTGCAATCACATACTACCCAGGTTGTTCGTCTAATTTCTCCAGGGATATACTGCGATTAAAAATGCATCGCTGATTGCTTATTCCGATCAGTTGTAGATTTATATGCGTGTCATCTCGATCAACCGTACAGCAATTAGCGAAGACTATATACACCTCCTTTCTACTTCTGAATGATCGATGTGTCGAGGAGAATTGTCAAATATTTGAAGAGGAATAGAAAGGGTGAAGGAGTGGATGTAACATGACTGTTGTCAGAGATAGATATATAGAGATAGAAGTTACTCGAAATGAATTCGCAAACCGACATCGATTTAATTTTCACGGGTGCATGTTGGTCTATTTATAAAAACGATTATTTTTCGTATTATGGGTATGATAATAGGAATTCAGAGAGTAATGACTCACAGACTTTTAAAAAAAATGATTATTTGAAAGTACAAAATATGAATTTTCCTGCAAATTTGCTTAGTTATATTTAAACAAAATATTATGCGTATTATTGATGTTCCGTTGTTTTGCTACGTTGTTTGTGAAATTATGTTATTGTTGAATATTTAATAGACACCACATTAGAGACAAAGAGAAATTAAAATGACTTTTGTCAAGAGAAGTTGAGGGACACCCCTTCCCCAGTCAAACAAATCTTTGTTAATGTTTGTACTGGGGATTATAATTGTCAGAATTGTAGTTGAAATCCTATTGTTGATCGAATTATTTTTTTTTTAAACATAAGACAAGGAAGGGTTATCTCTTGCATCTTGGCCTATACTGTTTCACCAACTCAGCGTTTGAATTTGTTTGTAACATTTTTACAGAATCAAGGAGTGTTTCAAATGTCATGTGTTATAAAATTATATTATAAAGTTCTCTGAATGTGCAATTATTTTAGCTTGAAAACACTATTTTTTTAAAAAGCAGGTCTTTCCTTGACACACATATTTATGAATTCAGCGACCTTTTATTTAATATTATTTCTTCTTCAAAAATAGTCCACTAATTTTTAACAGAAATAGGTCCTGTACGATCTACTCACTGATGTAAGAGTTACGTGTTGCTCGTGCTAAATGTTTTTTCTCATTCTTTATGTTTTTTCAAACCTTGCCATGCCAATATAGATGGTTCATTTCAAAGACATTTGAACATGATTAAATCTGTCTGAATGTTTCATCGTGGAATAATTTTACGATATCATGATAAGAACAATGGATTAATAGAGCTTTTTTCAATCCAAGGTGAGTCAAATACCGATTTGTTTTTAGTAGCAAGTCCATTGTCTTGAAAATGTCAAAAGTGAAGAAAAAAACATTAGCACTTTATAGTCCCAGTAAAATAGATGTATTCATAGGAGAAAAGGGATTTCTTTCTATATTGATTTCAATGCTATTTCTAGTTGTTTTGTTGACTTCGAGTGGCAAACATTTTTCATTTCATTTTCGTTTTCATTTTTTCATTTTTTTCTAACCATTCAATGACCTCTACGTGACTTCAATCAATCCTGTGTATTGGCACCTGATTAAATTTGTTTAATAATGTCACAGATAATTTCCCTCCTCTCATCACCTCGTTCGTCACGCTACATCCGTATGTTGACTCAACACTATTCATTTATGACACGCCATGATTTGCGCATTGATTTTACAGCCAGTTCATCGATACACTATCGAGCGCAATGAGAAAAAGTGGCGACAGTCATGTCACGTGATCCGGCTGAATCCACCAATCAGCGACGCAGGAATCTATGTACACGTGTTGTATGAACGCGTGAATGTACGCGTGTTGGTTATAAAGCGGCTGGTATTGATTCATTATATGCATAATGCTGACAGTAATTGCATCGACTACTGCAGGTTTGTTTATACTGGACAAGATGGTTTCCCTACACATTGGCTCATATTACAGCAAGTTCTGTTTGATCAAACTCCTACAATTATATTAAATTTATTGTCCTTTTTTACTGGAGTTGTTTATCAATTATTCATTCATGCTCACATTAGTATGAACGGGTGAAGAAGGAAACTTGGACGAGTGATAACGTGCAGGAGAGATCAACTTTGAGAATTAAGATACAAGTGAAAGGCATCAGATTGAAAGACAGATATAATACCTCCCTCTCTCCCCCCCCCCCCCCCTCTCTCTCTCTCTCTCTCTCCATTCTCTCTCTCCCCCTTCTTCCTCTGTCTCTGTCTATGTATCTCTTCTCTCTCCTCCTCTCTCTCTCTTCTCTCTCCTCTCTCTCTCTTCTCTCTCTGCCTCTCTCTCTCTCTCTCTCTCCCTTTCCCCCTCTATCTCTCACTCTCTCTTTCTTTCCTCCTCTCACTCTCTCCTCCTCTGTCTCTGCCTTCCTCCTCTATCTCTCTCTTCTCTCTTTCTCCTCCCCCCCCCCCCCTCTCTCTCTCTCTATATATTTCTCTCATACTCTCTTCAATGCCCCATGACTGACCGCTGTGTCCATGGTGAAAGAACATCAGTCTTCTCATTATCATAGAATATCGTGTGTTTGATCAAGCACGTATCAGTTTATTCAAAAGATTATGCCATTTGTTAGATCAATTAACTCCCTAATGAGGTCTCACTAGACATCGCGACGAGTCCCAAGTGATAGCCAGAGATCATTAAGATTCAAGAATATATCTGAGAGAAGTATGAATGCTTCAATTCAGTTATGATGAGTTATGTGTGGGAAGCAAAGGGAGGTATACCCCTGTCACACAAACGAGACCGATACTAGACCGATAAGTGACTGAATAAGAAATTACATGTTCAAAATTCGGTATGTAGGAAGACTGTCTGCAGGCGGTTCATACCTCAGTCACACCGCAAAACCTACTCCATACCGAATCCAAACCGACCAATTTTTGACCATTCGGGGTAATGTAATTGTTTGGTCGGTCTGTTGCCTGTTGTCGGTCTTGTGTCGGTCTTTTGTCGATCTGTTGTAGGTCTGTTGTCGGTCTGTTGTAGGTCTTTTGTCGATCTGTCGTCGGTCTGTTGTCGGTCTCTTGTCGGTCTCTTGTCGGTCTGTTGTCGGTGTGTTGTCGGACTAGATGGTGTGATAGTGGTATAGTATAATTGCGGTGCGACTTCAGTTTTAAGGTCGAGCGTTATTACTCTTTGAAATACTTAATTGGACATTAAAAACTTGATATTATTAGTTCTATGTTTGATTAAGCTTTCTGTTGACATGGTTGATACGTGACTTGGATGTAGTAATCATGCCGATTATCGCTTGGGCATGAACTCTTTAAAAAAGTGCATGCACATTGCACGATTTCTGAAAAGACAATTATTGCGCCCTAATGAGTTTGCTAATGTCAACTGAGTTATTTTGTGGGCATCAATGCAGCGTTATGAGTTCTTGAAATACACTATAAAAAGATATGAAACATGATGAGATATGGAGATTATCTAGGTCTGAAAAAGAAGAGAATTATCATTATAATGAGTCCGCTAATTATCATTTATTATTATAATTATAGTATGAGGCGACACCTGTGCCTGGGAGGCGAAAGGCGAACTGAATCCCTGTAGGCAACCCTCGGGTCTTTTCTCCCGGTATAACTGATTTATACAGTGTGCACTGTACAGGTGGACCACTACACCGGGGTTTCCCCTACTCTCATGCGAATAGTGCAGTGGGTTCTTAACGTGTAAAGGTGGTGACTCCCCTGTGGCCTAGTCTATTGAGGAGTTAAATGTGACGTCAAAATGCAAATTAGACGCAGCGTTAAACTATTCCTTGCAATACTCTCAAGACGTTCACAAGTAAATATAGCATAAATTATGGATTATATAATCATGATTATCCCATTTTGAAGTGTAGAGAATAATCATGCCAATGTAATTTCTTTTCAAAGATGGCGAATGTGTTACCATGGTTAGGTTTGTCATCAGACTGCTATACAGATAACGATAACAACTTGAAATGCTCTCCAGAAGTAATGGTGCACATTCTGAAAAGATGAAGAATAACCATGCTCCACGGCGGCCTCAATAAATTTGCTAATGAGTTGTATGCATGGGCATCCAGATTGCACTACAGGCAACATTATGTTACCATCCTTATACGTTTTGTAATAGGTTATGGAAAGATTTACAAATGGCACAAGGATATTCTAAAAGTCTTTAGGGAATTATCGTGCCCCACTAGCGGTTTTAGTGCGTAGCGTAATGATCTTTGTGTGGGTAGATTGTCTCTTGCAATCTTAATGAGCAAGTCTAGATATATCATATGAGCTACAATATATTTATTAAATATAGCATTGCTGCTCAATTAATCCATCAAGGAACAGAATTGTTTCCCGAATGACTGAATAGATCGTATTGCCTCTTCAAAATGACACTAATTGTATAAAGCATACAATTTCCATCTCTCCTTGCACGATTGGGGAGCATGTTTGTTTGTTTGTTTGTTTTATTTAACAAGTTTGTCAATAAATTTACAAGAGAGAGAGCACTGACATAATATGTTTTTGTTACTTTTCTAGATTCGTCTATTGTATCTAAATGTATTTTTTCTTCACTTTTCACCTATATTTTACGCTTTGATAGCCAGAAGATTGAGGAGCTGGAACTTGTTTTTTAACTTGTAACTTTTGGACTTCGGGACAATGGCGAAAGACATACAGTGGCTTTGTACTATTTTGCTTATTGTGCGTAATTTGCATACATTGTGTAAACTTTTTAAGACCCCCCCCCCCCTCCCACATGCAGATAATCACACACACACATACACTCTCACATAAGTACACTGATGCACCCAGCCACCGACAATTAATCTATTAAGATCTTCCACATTGAGCCCCTCCCCCTCCCCACCTCCCTTCCCCTCCCCTCGGTAATCCCGTATTCAAGTGCAATATAAATATATACTCATCTATAACGTCATACAATCGCATTATGATGGTTTTAGAATCCATAATACACCGTGATTCACATTGCTGTTGATGCTGTAATTGGTGGTCTTGTTTGTTTCTGGGCTTGAAATATTCACACTTCATCGAAACGATATTACGCACTTTCTCAATTATTAATTATTCATATCCTCGGCACACCGCGGTTCAAAACCAAACAAAGCTCCACACGTACACGTAGAGAGGAAACTAATGAGCAACCTCGGGAGGGATTAATCATGTTAAAGGTTCTATGTTCCATTTGCAGCCAGCATCAAATTCTGTAGAACTTTGCAAGAGTTATGAATAACGTATGTCGTATTTGTGAAAATACGAATTTTGCTCATCCAATGGACATGCTGGAGATAACATATTATTTTATCAAATCTTTGATAACTACCTTGAAACTATATAATTTCCTTTTGTTTGTTTCTTTTACCTGACTGCTTAGAAATTAGGCAACCAGTGGACAGACGGTTTTAAAGATACTATGCCCCTTTGCAGCCAACATCAAATTATGTAGAATTTTGCAGGATTTATGAATATGTCACGTATGTCCTATCTGTGAAATTTAAACGTTAACAATGTCCTAGTATTCAAATTATGCAAGAAAACCCGAATTACTTTCAGGACTGTCACTGTCAGACACTATTGAGTGAGTGACTGACTGAGCCTTTTTTCTTATTTTGGTAATAACATACATTGGAACATAAAATGAGTTGTAAAGGTACATGAGCGTTTGTCTACAATAACCAACTTCTTGTAATGGCCAAAAGTAATGTGATTGAATCTTTTCGCAGCACCATACGTACGACCATTCGGTACGAGGGTGTGAAAATCAGATTATTACTAAGATGATTGAATCACCCAAAGTAGATTTAACAACTAATGCTCGTTATTTCCCACTAAAAGATATTTTCAAACCCTTTCGTTTTGAGGGAAGTTCTTAAATAATATTATCTTTCAAATGCCGTTGGAATTTAACCTTTCCATTTGTTTTGGCCTGTAAATGGGACGTAGTACCTTTAAGACGGACATATAGATAGAGAGGGAGGGAGTGACAAAGACAGAGACAGAGAGAGAGGGGGGAGGGAGATAGAAAGAGAGAAATTGGAGAGGAAAATTACGTTTAGGTTTCGGTAACCTTGATTATAAATGCCAACACATCTAGCGTATTCGACGGAGGGGAAAGTGAATGTGACAATTAGCACATCCTCACTGATTTCTGAAAAGCATTTCTAAATAAAGTCAAAGCACATATACGCAAAAAAACTTACCGTTTGTTCCAAAAATATAGCCTTTTCTTAAAAACAGCACCCCCCCCCCCCCCCCCCCGCCCCTCTCCAACCATGCAGCCGAGAGCCCTCATAAATTGATTTCCTTGATATGAATCAGGAAGCCGTGCCGCTCCTACTGAGGGCAGGGTCTTGATACGCCACTCAATGAATACAAATTACTTTTTAGTTTCAAAACATTGTAACATCACATATATCTCGTTTTCATTGAGGAATTATTTTTAACAGCGCTTATTCAGTTTGAATAGTATACAGGTTATGGGCAAGCCCTAGCGTGTTATCCAGGCAAAATGAGTTTCCCCCTCGGATTGAAGCGAATGCATCAGAAGGAGTGGAGACAGGCAGGAAAAGAGAGAGAGAGAGAGAGAGAGAGAGAGAGAGAGAGGGGGGGGGGAGAGGAGGGGAAGGGGAGGGGAAGGGGTCAAACCGGTACAAAGAGAGAGAGAGAGGAAGACAGTGAGAGGGGTAGAGGGTCTACGTATTACAACATGTTTCTGTACTTTGAGAAAATATACAAAGACACTGAAATTGAGGCTACATGTATATGAACCGCATAAAAGTACAAACAACCTGTGATACTGGCATGAAAAATAAAAGTTTTATACCACTGTGAAAAGATGTCATTTGATTTTTTTTTCAATCAGACTTAGTTTCGAGATAAACACAAGATAGTCTGCATGAAGTGTTTACTAATATACTCATTGTTACTTAATATTTCGGTACTGAAACTGCAATTCGAAAGATGCGGTATTTCATTTCACTTTTATTTGGTGGTTATTTGGTAAACAGGCATTTATCAAGCATTTCAAGGATTGATTTCTTGTCTTTTTTGTTCGTGTATACATTAGTAGCAAAATAATAGAAATAAGAATGAGTATTTGCCGGGAAAAAGACAATTAGCCTTCAACAAAAAGCGTCTACGGCAGTTCGATTGAGTGTTTATAATATCTTAATACCATGACCCCCATTTAAAACAGACCTTATTATATACTCAACATGCTTATTACAGATTCTTATAAATTGATATAGCATTTATGTTTGTAGCTTTTCCTTCTTCTGCTTCTTCTTCTTCTTCTCCTTCTTCTTCTCCTTCTTATTCTTTTCCTTCTTCTTCTTCTTTTTCTTCTTCTACTCCTTCTTCTTCTTCTTCTTCTTCTTCTTCTTCAAACCATCATGATTCTGACATGGATGTACAAGGCCTATAACCTGGAGTGGTTTCAACTCCCAACAAAATTCTAATAGACTAAAAAATTGTATGTCTCTTGGATTTCAGCCAACCCCTTCCCCACATACATATAAGCTAGTGGTTTGGGAATATGGTCAGGTAGAAATATGATACAAGCGGATGTGTTGAGGATCTGTTTATCCCTGATCATCAGTGCACATTTACGAATTCAGAGACATAATTACATGTATATCTAACGGTACGACGTTTTTTTTAATCAAAAGTGAAAACATTCGCCATGCATATTTTAAGAGGAAATGGTATTTGTTAAAAGCCATTAGCCAGAAAGGGCATTAAGTCTGTGTAGAAGTAGGCCTATAAGAATTGCCCTTATTGTGTGCCCGCAGAAAAAATATGGCATGTCGGGTTAAAAATGCGTTTATCATAATGTACAGCGGTAGAGTCAACATTTTCTGGAGGAGAGGCCAAAGTCCGAATAAGCTAAACAAAAACAAAAACAAAACGAAACAACTCTAATTGTTCACAGCTTATGATTCGCATTTTGTTCCTCCTTTATCCACCCCCTTCCGACTCAGACGCCTTCCTGTTTTGTTGGGGGCACGTGCACCCCCCCCCCCCCCCCCACTCCCCTTTCGGATCCGCCACTGAATCTTTGCTGTATCCATCAGATTCTGGTTGAGAAAATAATACACACAAAATAGTCCTCATAGCTTTTACTTTTTAGTGTCAGTATCGAGAAAGGTAATAAAATAATAAATAACCAACAATGATTATATTCATGACAGAAACAAGACACATCAATATTGCAAACACTCTCAACAACCAACTGCCGCTTCGCAAAAAGCAAAGTTCATAGAAAAATAAATCAAACTTAATTATTCATTCACACATGAATCACAAGTCCCTATACAGCGATACACCTCATGCACATACCGGCTGCACTAGTGAACTGCATTTCGTTCGCCATGCATTCAGAGAATAGAACAATAAATCATTACTCACCTCATACAAGACCTACCAGGATACGAATATGTGTGAATTATCCAATGTTATATTCCTTTCTGGGTTACCGTCGAAAATGAATTAGCATAGATTTGCTATAAAATCTAAAAGCGTGAACTTGTTAAGTGCGTATTGTGTCTACTAAAGTCTAACCTACGATTAACCTATACGCTGAGCGCCCGGGCAAACAACTGACTGTATAGAAATTACTCATCGCAGCGCTAGCAGACGACGTGGTTCGCGCGTGCGTGAGGATAAACTTTTAACGCGCGGAAGTGTGCGGGCGCCATGCGTAAAACACGGTTCATCAGAAAACCAAGGGCATTGTACTTTTCATTCATTAATTTGATAATGATGAAGGTGATTTTGAGTTCTTGAGTTCTTGTATTGACAGAAATAACATGATTTAAATCGTAATCAAGCTTTCGCTGAATGTTTAAGGCTAGAAATTAATGATAATATCTGTCGAAAGAATGTGAGAAAACTGAAAATAAAGACATTGCACTGACGGCAACACTTTATAATTTGTGCATTTTTTTAACCATGAGAAGTTTAAATGCTCTGACATTTTCCGTTTAAAATTACGAATGTTACCATCTTCAAACCATAAATAAACCCAACTATTGAAAAAAATGAAAATACCAACAGAAAATGGAGATTACCATTTTGTACCAAGATTTCAAACTTTTTCAATATTATATTTCATGATCGTGCTTTATTTATAAACGAATTAAGGGATACATAGTATAAAAATAAATTCAATTGTGGTTCATGCTGGCTCTCACCTTTACCTTGTTGTAAAAGAAAACATGCCCAACCCATTGTTAAACGAATAAGGGTTGACAAACATAGCCCAATCAAGATATTCTTTGTAGCTCATTGTCTTGCAATAGAGGATATCCTATGTTAGAAACGGGAAGAGTTAAATTACAGATCCGTTGCACTATCTATTGTTGTGAAGATTCGACCTTTTGACCCCAAACACAAAACAAGTGGCGAGAAGTGACAGATAGAATGTACTTGTCAGTCTGATTATATTTGGTATATGGATTGTATTCAATTCAGGCTCATGCCAGATAAAGACCAGTTTTGGAAACGCCCCAATTTCAAAAAATGAAATGGAAGCTCTTATTACCAATCATGTGAAAGAATATGTTTTGAATAATACATGATGATAACAATTTTGCCGGGAAACCGCCTACTAATTGATATATTTGGTAAATTAGTTTATCTATTGATGTGAGAGATAAAAACGCACGTGTCGCGCACGTGTGCTTAGTCCCATATACATCTTTCTGTGTACAGTGCTTGTAACTTTATGAAGACTGGAACAAATTTCTTATCATTTTGATGATTCCAGAACCTTGCAGTACACACCAATACTTATATGCTAGATGATCAACATTTTCTGATCGATTCCACAACGTTTCTTTCACAATGCAATCGCATGACCATAACTGGTCTTTAAATGTCAATGTTCTTTTTATACAATGCATGCAAAACGAATAATCACACTGTGCCCCTGCATCTGTAGGCTGTTACTGACACCATCATGAAATCAATGTGTCCTCATGTTCTCATTTCTCTGTGTAACTCATTCTAATTCTATCCCTCTGTGCCTCAGAATATTTTACTATAGATCGATGGCGCAGTTTATAAGTATTTATTAGTATTATTACACCAACACTTATCTGCTTCATATTAATAATAATTACAGTGCTTATATAGCATCTAACACTTACTTTGTCAGAAGTCTCTAAGCGCTCTACAATAATGCAGCATAACTACCCTGGCTTTAGCAGTGCAGCTGTTACGCGCGCTGCGTTTCAAGGAATAAATAATTCCTACCAGGTACCCATTTACTTCACCTGGGTGGAGTGTGGCAAATGTAGATCAATGTCTTGCCAAATTTAGTGCAGCGGCGGGACTCGAACCGCGGACCTTGTGATCGACAGTCCGGCGACGTATCCACTCATAATCAACATTTTCAAATGACTAGAACTCAACTTTATCTATAAATTTACGTGCCCCCCCCCCTTTTTTTTTTCTTCTTCAAAGGAGGTTCCCTTTCGTCTCTCGTTACTCTAAAGAGTACGTGTTTGCATAGATACTATCACCGTCTGTTACCTTGGGAAATTAAGAATCGCTCTATAAATAAGGGAAAGGCTGCAAAGTGAGAGACGATGGGACATATCGATTCATCCCTGTGAAACAGAGAGGAAGGCGGGTTGATGGATGGGTAGATAGATGGATAGATATATAGATGGATGGATGGATGGATAGACAGACAGACAGAAAGAAAGAGAGGCAGATGGATAGATGAACGAATGTTTGGACCTTAAGATAGATAATGAGGGAGGGTTCGTATAGCGTGTCTCCTTTTCATGTTCCCTGTCCCCATTACCCTGCCCCCTCTCTTTTTTTGTCGATGGAGGGGGCGTACCACTGTGCAGGGTATATGATCAATTCCGCATGTATGTTCTAACGATGTCACGGCTGTAAGAGAAGAATCAGAATGATAGATAGTACTCAACAACAAAAGAAATATCTCAAGATTATCCCACATTTTCTGGCACAGCCTTTTATAGCTGTTTACATATCAGCTCGTTCCCCGAAGATTTGTAACAAAATGCACTGTCGTCGAAATATTCATGATTTCGAGGATATACATTTCTGCCCATAACCGCCCTGGGAAATCACAGGTGATCTGTACGGCATTCGTTTTTATTTTCTTCGCTTTGTCTAGAGGTCTTCACCTGTCTCACAGCTGTCTATTTGTCTGTCTGCCGCTGTCTAACAACCTCTCCCTTCCCCTCAGTCTTCCCATCTCTCTCTCTCTCTCTCTCTCTCTCTCTCTCTCCCTCACTCTCTCTCTCTCTCTCTCTCACTCTCTCTCTCTCTTTCTCTCTCGATTCCTCCTCTCCAATAAATCTCTCTCCGTGTCTTTATCTCCCTCTTTCTTTCTTTCGCCCCCCCTCTCTCTCTCTCTCCCTGTATATAAATATATGATATTCATTATGAAATAAACATGGCTTTTACATTTTCAGCGTCGTTTTTATTTTAAAGTATTGTATGGAAGGGGTTATTGGTAATTGCTTGCCTCCTCACCCCCCCCCCCCCTCCCCGAAAAGAACAAATAAATCTTTATTTCGTTTGCTTTGTATGTTAAGATTTTTTCGAGGTAGGGAAATTCCCCTTTTCAGTGAGCAGCTGTTTTTAACTTGTTTACATCCTATAGACTGCGGCATAGCTATAGGGCCTTGATAGAAAGACCAAAATAAACATGGAAAAAGAAAGGGAAATAACAGAAAAGGGGGAGAGCGGAAAGCGTATTGGATTCATCCGGGGTGAACAGACGTTCCATATTTCAATCATTTTGTTCCGCTATCTTTTCCCGCTATTTTGTTTCGTTATTCAGAAGTATTGATGAGAGCTAGACAATATATTTATAATATATTACTTCAATGCAAAATCTAATATCAAAACAGTAGCTATCACACAAAGACAATGGCAACAAATATCAAAAATTTCACTCACTCGCTTTCCTCGCAATTAACAAGAAGTATATTATTCCAGGATAAAGTATAATGTTTAAAAAATATTAAAACAGTAGCTATCACAAAGATAGTAGAAAAAACATGTTCAAAATTGTATTCAATCAGCTTGAATAGATTGCTCTGCTCTCTGAAGATAATGGAAAAAGATTTTCAAAATTGTATTTACTCGCTTCTCTCGCTATTCGCCTTGAATAGTTGCTCTGCTCTCCAAAAGCGAGGCCTAGATTTTTTGAAATTCAAAAACTGGTCTCTCTTAAATGATGCACCCCTTTCCAAACCAACCTTTACTCGATCGCTTTGTTCCCTCGCATCTCATATACCTCGAAAGTCCAGCACCCTCAGCCCCAACTCCGCCCCAAGACTGCAGGTCCTCCTCCATTGTTATACCTGTACATTAAGCCACTGCAAACAGATTAACTTGACTACAATGCTCCCCAGGGAGCGGAGAATGTGCATACATTGTGTGCGGGTAAGCCTGAATCTGATGACTGGGGTAATAATAAATCTGTAAAGCGCTTAGACCATAGACCTGGTAGGTCTATGCTTAGACACATCGTTGTATCGATGTATTGGGCGCTATATAAAAGCGAATATTATTATTATTATTACAATGTCTTTCGTAATTATTTTGGAAGTCTTGCTTGTACTTTAGATTTCTTCTTTTTGCCAGCCCATTTTATGAACATTTCTTTTCAACTCTTTTGAACTTACTGCTTGCCATTTGGTATTTTAGGAGATATTTGGATTGCTTTCTATTTTTACCAAGTCCCGTCCTTCTTTGTAGAGTCAACTCATCCATCATTTTCACTTCACATTTCAACCGATGGTCTTCTGACCTTTCTCCGATTCCATCATCTTCCTCTTATCAAATTTCCCCCAATTATATGTGAAGTTCTGGACGCCAACGGAAGAACAAAATAAAGTATTCCTAAAAATCCTCTCATTAATGCAATTCTTCCACGACAGTTCACCCCATCCTGAAGTCCCGTTTAGACAGGATGCAGTAGCCGCCTGGAAGAAGAAGAAGAAGAAGAAGAAGAGAAAAAACTAGATAAAGAACAAGAAAAAGAAAAAGAAGAAGTAGTAGAAGAAGAAGGTGAAGAAGAAGAAGAAGAAGAAGAAGAAGAAGATAAAGAACAAGAACAAGAAAAAGAAGAAGTAGTAGAAGAAGAAGAAGAAGAAGAAGAAGAAGAAGAAGAAGAAGAAGAAAAAGGGGAGAACTTAACTATAGCAGGCCGTTCATGCCACTTTTTTCTCTCATCATTTACTGGCATTGGTTTCAAGGGACGTACCAATCGTGGTCACGAATCTACAGAATTTAAATCTTTTGATAGTTCATTATTGTAGGAAAAAATATTATCTAACGATCATAATTGAGAGACCAATGGTGAGAGCAACTAGTGGCATGAACGGCCTGCCATAGTTAGATCCGACTTAAAGTCGACCTTAGTCTTTGTGAACCCCCCCCCCCCCCCCGGTATATATATTTTTCACAGGCGGTTTACCGTGTCGCGTCTGAAAGGAGCTTTCAAAAGTACAATCTTGACCTCAATGTAGCGTAGCAGAGGATTCTCCTCGAGTTACTTCCTCCTCCAAGCGAGGCTGCATCCTCAATCTCACGCTTATGGTCGTCATGGAAACGGGATACCAGAGGGATGGGCAAGCCGCTAAAGCCTCTCTCCCAGGAGGGGGTCACGTGGTTAAGAGGATGGTTTGGAGGAGGGGGTCGGATACTCAAAACGGCAACCTTTTCTCGTTCTTTGAACTTTATGACGTAATTATGACGTATTGATTAGAAGGCAGACAAGGAAATTGCTAGAGAAAAGGGCAAATCACCGCAAAGAGATGCATTGCATCATCTACCTCTCCAGACAGTTATTTATAAAAAGTTCTTTAATAAATTATGTAGGGCATTTCAGGAAAGCAAGTCCTCCCAATGAAGTTTGTTTAAAGTTAACTATATTTTACTTTTATTTCACTCCCCCTCTCTCACTCTCTCCGTCTCTCTGTCTTTCCCTCTCCCTCCTTTCTCTTTCTCTCTCTGTTGTCATTTCTATCAATTCATTTATATCAACTCCTTTAACTTCCATTTCTCACGCACATACATTCACTCAGTAAAAAAATGTATAACCAACGTTTGAAAAGGCGAGTTCTGAAATAATGCATCTATCAATTTTGACGAGTAAAGAGTTGAGTATACCACTCTAAAATGCTGCCCCCCCACCCCCCCCCCCCCCCCACATCACTATATTTCTTGTTGACAGTCTCTCTCTCTCTTTCTATCTCTCTCTCTTATTTTCTGAAATACACAGTACCCTTTCTCTCGTTCTTTCACGTTCCTTTCCCTCTATTTTATCTATTCTCTCTTGTCCCCTCCCTCCCCCTCTCTCTCTCTCTCTCTCCCTTCTTTCATCTCGTGACATGAGTTCACTTCAAACATAATACCAATAGAATCAAGGTGTTATACATGCATAGAATATATTCAATAAAGTTCATATCTCATAAAATTCATAATCTCTTTGCGTAATATTATACACTTTGTACATGCATTCTTCAATTAATTGAATAAAAACTTAACTCCGGAGAGAAAGATGGAGATAGTTCAACCATATTTCAAAGAATCAACGTATGTCTGTTGCCATTGGAATGATAAAGTCACATTTCTTCAGAGGCGATTTACGTTCTTCTAAATTGGAACAAGAGTGAGAATGGTAGCAAAAGCCAATAGAAGATGTTTAAAAAAAATTGATGTTTACAAAAAAATAGAAGCTGTACTATAAACAACAAGTAAAGAGCATTGTTTTGGAAATGATTAAAACAAAACAATGACAAACACAAGGACAAACAGATCCAATAGATGCATTAACCCTCCATATGCCACACACATAATCTCCCTGTGACATTTTGTATTTACCATGGATAGAAAGGTTATTTAACTCTTTCCAATGCAAATATGTATATAATATTGGATGGCTTGAATGTGATACAAGAATATACTGTCATAGCGAGGGCAATATATTCTTGTATCACACAAAAATATAATATTATTATTATTATCTATATCAGACTTACTAGTGAAATAACAAAATTATCAATAGTTGAAGTTCCCGGGTTGACTGAGCAATACAAAAACAATATCAGGGTTCCGCACTAAAGATATTAAATACACTTTTTAATAGTACCACTTGGAAGCCTATAGGTAATAATGATCTATACTGGTGTTAAGAGGGTTGTCTTGGAGCTAATTAAGACCTAAAATGGGTTACTTTGAAAAGCCATTGTGTTGCTCAATGCAATCCTCCAATCAGTTGATGCCTATTGTTTTGTGCAAGATTACACATGTAGCAAACGAAGTGCCGTGCAGAGAGGCGAGGAAAACAGACGGAGTGTTAATTCAATATCGCTAAGAAGGAAATGCATCATAATCGGTCTGTTTTACCATACCCATACACGTACATGTATGAAGGGTGTTGATCAACAGGAAATAGGAAACACAGAGTGAAAATTGTATACTGTCGTTGTTACATTTCCTCTTCAATAAACAAACAAACAAAATATATCACTTCTTGTTTGTTTTCCTGAATCACTTGTTGCCTAAACAATGTAAAATAACAATACATAGTTTTCATTTAGGGCTACAGTCGACAACGACATTATTCATACCCTTAACAAGTTTTGGATATCTTTTCAATAATAATAATAATATTCCGCTTTACTATAGCGGCCGAAACATTGATACAACGATGTGTCTGAGCGCTACAGATATATATTATTACCCCGGTCATCAGATTCAGGCTTACCCGCACACAATGTATGCACATTCTCCACTCCTTGTAAGTACATGTATGTGAAAAAATGATATGTCTCGATTCGTGTTCATTGAGAATGTGACATTATTAAAGCCTTACTGCACTACTTGTAGCTACTTGCTCCCTCTATATAGAAAACTTCCCCAATCGGTGCCTGTTGGTTCCCCATGATCCTCTATTTCTTATGTTATTTGAGAGCCGAGTTGATGAGATAGCCACCTGTCAGTGATCTCGCCGTGTGGTCTAATCCCTTCTGGCCAAACTAGTACAGATGGCCTTTAAAGCTTACAACTAAAAGTATTCAACAAAGGCACTAATGCAACCATTCCACCTTTTATTCTAGAGCTACAAAAGACACATAGCTTTACAAAGAGCATTAATAATTATGCTGTTAACTGTAATGTTAACAGTATGTACCGGTACATTTGGCAAGTTGAAGATAATTCTGCTCATTTTTTTCAATATAAACAGCAACTGATACTGTGACCTAACAAAAACAAAAACAAATTGGCATTCAGAAAACTTTGTTTTGATATGGAATTGATTTGAAACAAAACATTAAAATACAAACCAACAACAACAATAACATTTAAAAGTGTTTGAAATAAACTCTCTGAAAATGTCATGACATGCAGGAACCACCAATACTTACATGATGTCAATTATTGCTAACCCTGTTATACAAAAAAAAAAATCATTAAGTTGCCATTCAGGCTAATCATGGAGAGGGGGCTTACCATTTCTTTATACATATTATTGTTATGATGAATTATAGTTTCCCTGTAACAATAATTGATCGAACAGAACAAACTATTTGTTTCATTTCATTCGACACAGGGCCGATAGAGGATGTTGTAGACAGACTAACTTTCATATCTATTATTTTGTTTGATTATATCAAGGACAAAAAAATGTCAGTTTCCTGTCATTGTAAAACCTGCAATCCGTTTTGTTTTTGAAATTCTTTACCACTATAAGAAGAGAGAGAACAAACATACAATAACACATACATAATACTGCACTCTGTGGAGAGCCAGAAGGGTGTTAACTCTGTGTGAAAGGATATGAACTAATGACCTTCTGGGTTTCAGGACATGACTCGTTTCATGCGACTTAGTATATAACCAATATATATCGTTTGGTTGTTCTGAAATATGGAGGAGCGGGATGGTAGTTATTGTAAGGGTGCGTTCAATCGACACTTTTTCACCCTAGAATCACGGTTTTCAAAGACGTTTAGTTTAAAACACGGTTGCGTTCAGGCGATTTTTTGTTTGTCGGTCGTAAAAATAAACGTGTTTAAAAACATAAACATGAAACGCTGAAAAAGATGCGTTTTGCATCGTGATTCTGCAGAATCATGGTGGCTCAAATTCGCTTGAACGAACTGAGATCTAAAACATGATTCTATGACGTCATTATCGTGGCCTGCTTCCGGTTTGACCAACAGTCGACCGTAAAACACAGACAGAAAGCACGCAGCGAAGTTGGCCTATACTTCCTGGGTCAAACTGCACAGTGTGATGAGCAGTGGCTGGGCATGAAATGAGTGAGAATCAGCATTGATGAAAAATTGCTTGAACGCTGTCCCGCAGTGTTTTTTAACAGCGTTTTGATTTGTGATTCTAGCTTCAAAAAAATCGCTTGAACGCACCCTAAGATAATCATAGCAGCCCTTGAGATGGTGATGGGTCAGAAGACAGGAGATGATGACCACACACATTACAAAAGCCTCCAGCAGTTGTAGAATATCATTTTGGGGCAAAGTAGGTGGTCAATTCTTACATCGTGATCCCTGCTTTTCACCATTGATAGAAATAAAATGAAACCATTGCTATATGTTCTTGTCCAAAGGTCAATATCATTTCATCTTCCTGGGTCTCGTTTCACAAAGCTTTTTTTCAATGACAAATGACAAATATCAGTGACATATCTGCTGATAACCAATCAGAAGCAAGGATTTCACTAGCTTATACCCAAAACTTTCATTTGTCACTGATGACAAGTGTTGTGAAACACCCCCAGGTCTTTCTTCACTCCTCTCTCTTCAAAATACCTTCTCCTTCCTGCTTTCTCCTTCTATTTCTTTAACCAAGTGTCCTTTGGCAAAACATCAGTCTTCATTTGTCACTCTCCACCAAGGTATTGAATGGGTACCGGTAGAAACTTATATTCCTTGAATGCTGTGAGCAAAGTCATAGCCAAGCCAGAGTTTGGATAACATTCAAGCATCTTGAGCACTCTGCACGACGGATATATGCCCATGGAATATACCCACACATCACCAAAACAGATGAATTTCGATGATATAATATCCAATGTTACTATATTGTTATCTTCCTCTCTGTCTCCATCCATTTCTCCCCCTTTGTTCCATCTCTACCTCTGTCTCTCCATCTCTCCCTCTGTCTCTCCATCTCTCTCCCCATCTCTCCCTCCATCTCCCTTCGTCTAATCACTGAAGTCGTCATCAGAACTGTTGTCTTGACTACTGAAGTCATCGGAGTCGGATTCTTGGTTGACAGGCGGGGCAGGAGCATTGGGTGTGCTGTAAACAAGTGGTTATGACAGATGACAAGTTAAGTAAGTTTATCTAAATTGTATGGACAAATGCATACAATTTGAAATATCTAAGCATGGACCGAAAAGATAAAAAAAGGCATGTGCTTCTGTTTTTCTTCTAAAAGATATTTAAATCTTCTTCTTTTGTGAACTGATGTTACTCTTCTCTACAGAGATTTGCCTAAAGCCCCTCTAAAGTGTTGGGAGCCCCAACAAAGTTGATGGCAAAATTTCAATCAAACTGTATCATAATGTGAAGAGCATGTCATTTAAGACGCATTTTCAAACTGAATGAAATAGATCACATGTAGAAAAATGCATCTATAGTTGCTACATTTGGAAGGAACAACCATCCAATAAACTACAGTCAAACCTGGGACCCTTTTCACAAACTTGTCATCAGTGACAAATGACATTTTTTGTTATAAGCGACTGAAATCCTTGCTTCTGATAAGTTATCGGCATATTTGTCACTGATATTTGTCAGTTGTTATTGAAAAAAGGCTTTGTGAAACACCCCCCCCCCCCCCTGTCTATAACAACCGCCCAAGAGAAACACAAAAATGGTCTTTGTAGACAGGTTCCTTTATTACATGTTTCAATAAGAAACCATTTTCAAGAGAAACAAAAAATGTGGTCTTTGTAGACAGGTGGTCGCTAAAGCAGGTTTGACTGTACTAACAAAGTGATAGCTTGATACCTGTGTCCGCACACAACACTTTTCGTGATGAGTGGTGATTAGTTATACCGTTTCACGATAGTTATACAATGAAATCATGTGTGTGGACGCTTACTAACGATACGTGGTATAACAAAACGTTGTATAACGAAACGTTGTATAACAAACGCGGGTTTGGGCATCATTTCGAACTAGAACTCAATAAAGAATCACGCCTAATCACAGAATGTATTGTGTGTGGACGTAACTAATATAATTGGTCGAACTAGAACGGTCTAACTGGGCGGGGCTCAACGCGGCCACGCGCGAAAGGAGACCTGACCTCACATTTCCGCTTTTGTTTCATGACCGCAGTAGCAAACTGCCCATTCATACAACATTTCGCTGTAGAGTTTCGGGATTTCTTTCTGGTGTGTGTGGACGCCCTGGAATTTATATGTGATTCTTCATACGACGTTTCTTTACAGAGTTTCGGCATAAGAATTGTTGTGTGTGGACACACTCTTTGACTACTTACTCGAGATAAGCAGGATCCAAGCAGTCCAGGAGTACCCTCTGCTTCAGGGCGTCTACAGGCACACCCTAAAGGAGAAATAGAAGAAAGAATTTCATGTGAGCATGAAAAGTAACTTTTAAAAATTTGAGTTCTGGTAAAAAAAAAAAATTAAAAAAAATTCTCACAGAATCAAACAAAACTTACACTGAATGTTCAAGATTACAAATAAATGTCATTTGCCAAACAATTTTGGTAGAAAAAGGAAACTGGCTGAGTGACTGGGTAATGAAATAAGGAAATCAAGGTAAGTAGGCTCGGCACCATAGTCCCATATACATCTTTCTGTGTACAGTGCTTTTTACCAAAACTGGGCCAAATTTATTATAATTTTGATGACTCCAGAACCATTCAGTACACACCAATACTTACATGCTACATGATCAACTTTTTCTGATCCATTCCACACCTTTTCTTTCACAATGCAATCGCATGACCAAAACTCAACTTTGTCTTAAATATTACATGAATCATTGTCTTTGCTTTACTTTATCTATCCTAATAAAAAATACTCTCTTCTTTAACTCATGTACATGTACATTAGCTGTATGAATCGTATCATTATTAGTTTAAGTAGTTTAAGCCTACATTGCACCCTACATGATTTAAAAGATTAATTTTGTGTGCGCTGTCTACTACTTTTGGACCAAGAAAGCCTGTCTTTCATCTTTAGAATTCAAATTGGCTCATGAATTAAGAAGACTTAAACATGAAATCATAGAATCATCAGAAAACAGTGAACCAAGTTTTCAAATTGTGTATCTTAGGTACGATACAAGTATGAAAACTATAGGGTTAAAGCCAATGAAGCCATTATTTTGTGCAAAGAATAATTTGACGGAGTGAGATCTCTAATCGCATTTACGATGTTGGACAGTAGAAGGCGCCCTTCCTCCCACACTGCCCAGGTTAGCACATGCGCAGATACGATACTGGGGAAGACAATATGTCAAGGTTTCCTCCAGCTTCCATAGAGAATGTCCAGCAGTGTCAACTAATTCCTGATTTTACTAAATTTTTGATCAGGTTTCATGAACTCCCTCATTTATTTCATGAAATCTATGAAGGCACGATCATAATATGTTACTGATAGCTGATTGGTTCCCAAACTATAATTTATATTGGACTTTCCAATTCTCGACCAATTGGAAGTGCCTTTGCCAAATATTAGTACCCCTGGCTGGTTCTGCCCTCGATGGCCAAATACCGGAGTTGTGGTAGCGAGAATTAAAGCCTGTCTGTACTAGTTTGGCTAGGAGGGATTAGACCTCCCTGCAAGGTCACTGACAGGTGGCTATCTCATCAACTCAGCTCTCAATTAACATAAGAAAAAGAGGATCATGGGGGACCAATGGTCACTGATTAGGCATTTTTTTCTATATAGAGGGTGCAAGTAGCTACAAGTAGTACAGTGGGGCTTTAAAAGCACTCTGCTAAAAAACTTAGTTCTACCAAAAGGTCACTTACCATGTTGATCATCTTGAAGTATTTAATATATCTTGGATCTTGAGATACGGTCATGACAGCAGGCGCTGGTTCTGGTGTGGCCTCAATCGCTGGTATACCCTAAAAATACAAAGAAAATCAAATGATGTTGGTATTGTTGACTCATACTCTGAAGCTGTTTCTTATTTCTAAATAGTAATAGCAAGAAAGTGGAAGTCTTATGCAGCAGTCTACTTCAGAAGTTGTTTAGTTTTCAGGATTGAGCTTTACAATTTCACGCCAATTTCAAGCAGAGTTATAACCATTATATTTATACTCTTGTCAGATTCCCCCCCAAAACACACATGCACATGAAGCACGACCACTCACTATGAACCTACTATCTATACTTTTAGTCCCTTCAATTTCCACTGGAATCTGCATACTCTTTTTTTCCCCAAAAAATAAATGCAGATGAGATGAAGAAAACACATTTTATTACTTCATGATGAAGAAGTCTTATGCCTCAGTCACACCTTTGCGTATTTGGCTTGCGTATTGCTGCGTATTTATGGCAAGGGCTAACTTTTCAGAGATATACAGGTAACATACATTTATAATACATTTATATTCTTTCAAGAACACAATTCTACAAGGTTAAAACACTTATCAACAATATTCTGTTGGATACCTCTTCCAATATATTTAATAATAATAAAAATAAACCATTCTTATATAGCGCACATCACAAAAATAAATTAGAGTCCCTACGCGCTCAGAAAAAAGAAAAGAAGAGATAATACCAGACATGACGGAAGAGAAGAGAAAGGATAACTGCTTTGTCATAACATTGTACTATTTTAACGAACACAAAAATGTGTCTATAAGAGACTCTTGAAATTTTATAATTCATCAACCTGCTCAAGATGATTGATTTGATACTAAAGTCAAAGTTCACTTACCGATCCATCTGCAGGTTCCGATGATGGGAGGGCGGGGAGGTTAGATGGCTCAGGAGCAGCTGGTGGCGGGGTAGTCTCCACTGTGACATTCTCTAAGCCAGGGATGGAGGCAAGCTGCGTACAAAAAATAAAATAAGGAGGCGTGATGGCTCAGTGGTAGAGCAGTGGTCTTGTAACCGGGAGGTCTTGGGTTCAAAACCAAGTCAATACGCTTGTGCTCATTTGGTATTAAAGGTACGAATCCTCATTACCAAGTCACTTGGAGAAAACTCAAAGACGTCAGTATCCTGGTTGTTAACTTACAAGCATAAACATCCTTTCTTTAAGCAGTCAGGTTACAGATAAAACAATCATCATCATCATCATCATCATCATCAACAAGAAACAAGTAAAAGATTGCACAAAGCATGGCATGGATGTGTGACAACTACCACCAACTAACCAACCAACTAATCAGCCAGGACAAAGAACAGTAAGAAGAGATACAAGGCCCAACAAATTCATACCTTTAACAGGTTTTGTCATTATTTAAGTATGCTAAAAATGTATTAGTCCCAATTTATGTTTCTTGAGAAGCATAAAGATCTGGATAGAATGTAATGATTTCAAAATATTATCGTACTGTGAATCAGAGCCATGACAATCATTACCTTTGCTTCCAATATGTTGACTGTGGTTTCCAGCCTCTGGATACGAGTCGTAATATCTGATAATTTCTGAGAAAATTTAGGAGATAGAAGAACATGAATTAAATGTATTTTCAATATGTGTGCTAGAATCATTTCAATCACTACAAATTCTTCTGACATGATTTCCTGATACTGATAAGTACTCTTATCGGCCCAAATTCACAAAGGAGATTTAAATTTAACTCATAGTTTAAATTAGCGCAAAATAAGCATGACACAGTCAGGGGTCCACATGCATGCAAGGCAAGGTACGCTTATTTTGTGCTAATTTTTAAACCATGGGTTAAGTTTACCTCCTTTGTGAATTTGGGCCATCATGTTACATGTGATAATTGCAGGTAAATTATATCATTTTTTAAAAATCTTTTAGTTCACTTGCAGTACATAATGATTTTTAAAAGCTAATCTAATGTGTGCTGCAAAGCCCTATAAAAAAAGAACAGAAATTCATCACTGTCAAAATTTTGAAGATGGATTTTTTATCCAAATTTCAAGAGCATTCATTACAGTGTACGTGAATAATAACAATGAAAACGCTCACAAATTATTTTTCACCTTTCCCCAGAAATTAATTTTTTAATTAAGCCGGACCAGACCAGGAATTTGCATCACGAGATACACACCAAGACCAAATAGGTCCTAGATGTGTAGGACCTTAATAATATTGAATATTTAGGAGCGCTAAAAACAATAAGTACCATAGCGCTTACAAATACAAATATATGAAGAGGATAAAAATGTAGTCTCACATGAAGTACATGTAGATCACATAGATCACTGGGAAAAAAGGTAAGTTTTGAGGGATCTCTTGAAGGTGGCAAGACAGGTAATTTCCCTTATGGAAAGAGGGATGCTGTTCCAAGTGTTTGATGCAGCTACTGCAAAACTTTTTTCAGGTGCTGAGAGTCTAGATTTGGGAATGATAAGTTTACATGCGTCGGTTGCTGAACTAAGATTACGAGCTGGTGAATATTTGGAGGGTGTCATTAAGATATTCAGGTGCCAAATAATTAAGTATTTTGAAAGCATACAAACAGAATTTAAACAGAGCTTGTGGTGTGAAGGTAACCAGTAGATTTCCTTAAATAAGGGTGAAGTACAAGTTCTAGACCCAAGGCCAAAGATTAATTTAGCGGCACGATTCTGGAGAGTTTCAAGTTTCCTTCTATCTCTAGCAATAAGACTATTGCAGTAATCCAACCTACACACATACATGTAGAAAGAATTAGAGCTCAGACAGCATGGTGACATGTCTTAAAGATAAACTTGAGTTCTGGTAATGCGATTGCATTGTGAAAGAAAAGGTGTGGAATGGATCAGAAAAGTTGATCATATAGCATGTAAGTAATGGTGTGTAATGCAAGGTTCTGGAGTCATCAAAATCATCATAAATTTGGCAGTCTTGGTAAAGTAACAATCACTTACACAGAAATATGTATATGGGACAACACACATGGTGTCGGGGCTAGTACTACCCTGATTTCCTTATCTTTCAATGCTCATTACTCAGCCAGTATACATTTTCTTCCAAAATTGTTTGGCACATGACATTTATTTGTAATTTTGAACATTCAGTGTAAGTTTTGTTGGATTCTGTGAGAATTCATTTTCTTTTTTTTTACCAGAACTCAAGTTTATCTTTAAAATCAATGATTCTATGAATCCTCCATAAATTGCAGAAATGATAATTACAAATACGGACTTAGAGCCTTAGAGGCTTCCCATGTTGTTCTTACCGTTTCACAAACGCAAGAGAACTTGTTGAGGAACCTGGTGGTGTGAATGATGAAGTGGTTAAGGAAGGCTAGCATTCGCTTGGAGTGTATAGCACCAACCTGACGGGAAAAGACAAGAAACATAAAGGTAACGTTTATCAGTCTTCGTATCAAAACTTCTGAATGAATTTTTTTTACCCCTTCCACAGGGATCCTTTATTAAATAATATCATTCACTGTATGTATACAAGAATTGATTTATGCATGCAATTTTAGAATGATATTATCGGCCATTCAAAATATAATAAGAACATACATTTATAGATACATGTATCGGTTACAAATTGAAGTTCATTTTATTAAATATCACAGATTTACTTGGCAAAATGATTTTAGAAGAAATAAACAATCAGAAACACTTTGCAAAAAGTAACGACTTTTCCTTGAATTTCTTTTCCTTCAGGTTTGATATACTTTTCCATGTTATAATAACACTTTATCGCTGAATAAAAAAAGGATTGACACAAATGGGAGGGCGTGTCTGATTAGAGGACCAAATTATTACAACACATCACACATAGGAGCATCACTATCCTGGCTGTGTAAAAGCTGTGCTTTTGATACTCAACATTAATTCAAACACCACTGTACAAAACTCAACTGATTTCACTCAAAATCGGTACTTTAGTGACAATTGATGACACCTAAATAGCAGTAAAATACATTTTGTTTTACTTACTGATGTTAAAATGAATAATTTAAAAATTCAAATTGTAAGTCTAGTGTCAAACTTTGCTTACAGCTGCATCGACATGATTGTGTACAGTCTATGCAATATTGTGTGGTGTGTGTATTTGTGTATGGGTCTAAAAATACCCGCCTCACACCAAGCATGCAGTGCTAGAGGTCAGTACGCATTGGCATTGACTCTTTATGCTTTGCTAGAGTGCAACACATGACAGTCCAACCCAAGAAGTCATGGACCAGTGATTCCCGCAAGCACCCTACTCTACCAGAACTCAATTTTCCCTCGGAAAGTAACTGCATGGAATGCACTGCCTATTTTTAAATAAATCAGTTACAAATGTTTCCGTTATTGACTTTTAACTAAAAATATTGTTTACCTTCTTAGCTATGGTTTTTCCCTAAAGGCCTAATAGAAAAGTAAAGGTTTTGGTGTTGAAATAAAATGTATTTCCAACTATAGTTTGGTGCATGATACTTGACAAATTCGCCTGGTGTACACATTTTCAAGAAAATGGCTGCGCACATGTCATACTTAAAAGTTGAGGGCAATATAATTACATCATGCCAAGAATATCTTCATTTATTTACCTCTTGTACACTTTCATAAGGAATATTACATATTACAAAGAATACCTACATTATTCTTTGGGGTGAGATTTCCTTTCAGTTTGGACACCCCCCGCCCCCCCCCCCCCCTCCCCCTCCTCCCTTTTCTCCCTCTCTCTCTCTCTCGTCGTCCTTCTTTTTTTTCTTTTTTCTTTTTCTTCCTTTTCTTCTTGTTCGCAATCTTACATTCATTTTTACATAGACCTAGGGTAGCGCGCCCAGTATTCGGTCTATTCCCAGTATTCGGTCAGACAGCCGTTTCAACAGCTGTAACAATTTAAAAAATAATTTATGAGCCACGAAACTTGCACAAATCAGGCAGCTGAACAACTTTTCTCAAAATTAAATCAGATTTAGGGCCCCGGAAAGATCTCCAACTTAGCTCGAAATTGGTCAGTGTCGCACAACTTTCCGCACTTCCGCGTTCTCTTAGCACATGCGCTAACATGCATAGCCATATGTAGAAGTCTATTGGGAAACAACTACGTGTGCTGTCACAATGAATTTAGTATGTGTGTGAAGAGAATCACTTCCGTGTTCGCTCCATCGCAGCTAATTTGCAAATGAAGCACTTGCCGATGTGCAAGAGGTATTTATACGATACCTTTGCCATGCGGTATCGCTCAGCCAGTATTCGGTCAACGCATTGACATTCAGTGCTTTATCGCGCAATTGTGTGAAAATAGTGCGCAAATACGCTACGCTCCTTTGCAACGGAGATACCACGCATAAATCGCGTGACCGAATTCTAATCGGCGCGACCGAATTCTGGGCAGAAAAATGCTCCGTCTTCTTTCAGAAGTATTTTGCTTATCATTATTCTATAATTTAAGTGACTATAAAATCCTGTTAGAGGAATAAATTTCTTTTCTTTTGATGGGTAGATTGCCAAATATAAGAGGTAAGAATTCAAAATATTAGTGATTTCCCCTAAGTGACCGAATAATTACTGGGCACTCTACCCTAGTACTAGATCTAAACTGATTTTGAGTGACCTTCTTGATCATTCCTTATACAGCATTGATTTCCCCGTAATCTTTCTGTAATTTTTGTCATAGACCTAGCTAGACCTACATCTAAAGCAAACTTTAATTGTCTACAAATGCCAATAATGTATGTAATGAATCTACCATACATGCTCACTAACAGGTGGGACCGAAGAGAATTTTTGTGACGCCCCTCACGCAATCACTGCACTAAAAATGGAATAAAAATACATCTTCTCACCTTGGTCAAATCAACTCCTGGTCCTACAAGGGGCAATCCATCGGCATCCATTTTGAGTCAATCGTAGATCAAGAATGAAATTTAAATATCTGTTACTTTCCTGCTTTTCCTGTGCACTGTGCTTGGTCTTTGGTGTTTCGGTCACAAGATTTTAGAAGTTAGTCTTGAAATGTAGACCTTATTCAACAACAACATTATCCTGTTCTACGGATGTTGCCCGTATTATAATGGATAAGTGCCATAATTCATCTCTAAAAATGGCAAAAATCCTGAATAGATAATTGTAATGAATTATTCCAATGTTTTTCATTGGAAAAAAACTACGACTTTTCACAGATACTAAGTAAGCGATGGTACTTAGACTAGTTCATCGCTAAATAATCCTAGACAACACGACCACCAGACAGCCCGACCCTGGACAAGCCGACCCATTACCCTTGACAACTCGACCAAGGTGACCAAGTCGAGTTGGCCAGGGTGGGGAAGTACCTAAAGATTGCCCCTTTTTACATAGAAAAAGTGCCCCTTTAACTATGTAATAAGTGCCCCTATTAATGTTTTAAAGTGCCCCTTCCCCTTTCCACCTCCAATAAGTGCCCCTTTTATTTTGACACGTATCCCTTTTCATTCGACAAGTTCCCATTTTTCCTTTGCAATATAGTGTCCATTCTCCATTCTCATAAGTGCCCCTTTTAATCTTTAGTAAATGCCCCTTCAACTCTGATAATTGCCCTATTTAAATCTGAGAGGTGCCCCTTTTCCTTTGGAAGCAGTGCCCCTTCCCCTTTTAATAACTACTTGTTTTAACTTGGATAAGCGCACCTTATATTTTCACATATGCCCCCTTTCCTTTCTAATAAGTTCCCATTTTTTAATGAAAAGTGCCCCCATTAAAAAGAGCCCCTTCCCCCATTCTCATAAGTGCCTCTTTTCATCTCTCCTAATGACCTTATTCAATTCTGAGAGATAATTATTCGACAAGTGCCTCTTCCTCCTCCTGAAGTGCTCTTTTCATCTCTAAAGTGCCCCTTTTTTTTGACAAGTACCCCTTTTCCTTCCTAATAAATGCTCTTTTTTCCGTCTAGTGCCCCTTCCACTTCTTATAATTTTCATCTCTGATAAGTGTCCCGTTTATTTTAACATGTGCCCCCTTTTCTGTTAAATAAGTACCTCTTTCCTCTTCTCATAAAAGCCCCCTTCCAATTCTGATAAATGCCCCTATTAAAAGCTGATCTGTGCCCCCTTTTTCAACAAAAGCTCATTTCTAATAGTGCCTCTTTTTGCATTATCATAAGTGCCTCTTTTCATGTTATAAGTAGTTATAAGTGCCCATTTTTACATCTGATAATTACCATTTTAACAATGACACGTGCCCCTTTTATTTCAGGTTCAAAACTGAGTCACGTTGTTGTTGTTGTTCGTTTGGTATTATAATGGCTATTAGTCAAATTTGACTATTGTTGCCAATTTCATCGCATCTCTTTCTTTTAATGTCTTGGTAAAATTATTATTTCTTTCTTTCTTTTTCCAATCTCATTTTAATATAATATTAGTCATAGTCTACAAAAAATAGAAACAAAAAATTATTTCAAATTAAACCACGATCCGCACACAGTTCCAACTCACGCTGGCCCTGTCCTTTCTATGATGCCTTCTTACCAGCCCAGCGAGTTATGTTACGCCGTACGCTTCTCGGTTGATAAACTCAACCTAGGTCACTCTGGCATAGACAAGGGTGCGTCGTGTACCTGTATGTTTAGAGGGTTTATTTATTTATTAGGAGAAAGACAACTGCATAAGCAAAATACTTGTGGGCTTTATTAGTTTATATGAGTTAGTTCATAAGATTATTTATATAGCGCATGACTTTTAACTACTATAATCATTGGGGGGTGACATGCTTTCGAGTAATGATATAGCAAGTTTTAATTGCTTTTTTTTTTTTTTTTTTTAAACGTGGCCAGCAGATTTCATGTATCCTTCTCTCTCTCTCTCTCCTCTCCACTTCCCTAAAGTTGTGTGTATGTATTAAGATATGTTTTTCGATTGGTCAAATAAATAATGATAAATTGTTTCAATCATTATTATTTTTTTTTTAATTAAAAGAGGCCTAAATAAGATATATAGGTCTATAGGCCTACGATCAAAACTTCAAATAAGACACTAATACAGGTGTAGGCATAAGGTTATACACAAAATACCTATTTTCTCTTCTATTCAGCTCAAATTGATTGCGGTTTCTGTTTTTCATCTCTTTTTGATTTTACTTTTTACATAATCGCTTCGTTCTAAAAACGAAGCGAGAAATTGCCATTTGTACATGAGAGTCACTGTTTCGTAAACATATCATAATGTCCTCTTCCTTGGAAATATTAACTTCTGACATTAACATGGCCCTTTCTATTATATACTTTGGACATTCTATCAAAAAATGTCTGACCGTTTCTAATGTTGGACACGTCTTTCGGATGGTGACGTTTAAAGGTCGGTCCCCAGACGTAAATAATCATATCTGATTGATACACGTCTGTAAAAACCCACTGATCTCTACGGAAAAATCCCAATACACATACATACACCCGCTAGAAACTGGCGACCATTAAGAAAGGAGGCTAGCCACCAATAATGGGGGCTATAGTGTCTTGAAATAGTACAATCGAAAAGGAAATAGAAAATTGTGCACGGCTCGGGGGATGTTAACGACAACAGGAGTAAGAGACTTAAATTTGAATATCTTTAAAGGTATCGAATGCCATTGGAACGAAAAAATAACCTTTATAGTTGTACAGCTTTTTGTCTGAGCCTTACTGTTTCTTTCTAGATCCCAACTAGATCCCAATTAAATTTTTCAGACAAAGGTTGATGTTATTGCTTCTCTATTGAAACATTTTTTTTTACATGATTTTTTTTCTCAAGGGGGGGGGGGGGCGCCACTGTTTATACATGACCGAGACCAATGGGTATCGCTCAGCGGCTCCATCGCAGAGTATAGGCCTATAAAATAATATACTGACACGTATAGTAATAAATATAACATTCTGAGGAGATATGCCGGTTTGAGCCTTATCTTCAATCTCAAGCAGTTAGACCCAGACACAAACTTTCGACATGTGACATATACTCTCTAAAAAAAAATCGAGTGATCACGGACGTCACTCCTCTGGAGAGTGAAAATGTAGTGAAAATAGAGTGAACATTCACTCTTTTCTTCTTAGAGAGCACTCTAAAATCAATCGATTTTCACTCCTAAACAAGTGATCACTCTTTTTTTTTAAGAGAGTAAGGAGGGTATAGACCAATGTTTCAGCTTTAAAATGGTGTAAAACATTTTTTAGCTGTAATGTTTGTTTGTTTGTTTGCTTTATTTATTCACTATGTAAAATAACTGTTAACAGATAATAAAATGCAGTGGGTTACATTGAGATATATTAGATAGCTTAGACAGATACCGAGATGTGATTGGTCCAGAGCTCGTCACGTGATATCAATTGTGAGGATCCAAATTGTTATATTTTCCTGGCCGGTCACTTTTCGGTGTTATATTAACTAGCTGGTGAAATGAATATATTTTTAATCAATGCATGTCGCCCTCTTGTGGACTGTATGTCACCAATTACACACATTACACCATTACCGAGGGTCATTTAATTTTTTCAATATTTTTTTTTCATGAATTTTTTTTTCCCTTGAAATTATTTTTTCCACATTTTCTTTTTTTCCCAAAAAATGCTTTTTTGGGTAATTTTTTTTTTTCTTCCCGAAAAATGCTTTTTCGGGTAAGATTTTTTTTTTTTTTTTTTTTTTCCCCCCAATTTTTTTTTTTGTAAGGTTTTTTTTTTCTTTTTTGAACTATCTCGACAGATTATTTTTCCGTAATTTCCGAAAAAAAGGGGATTTTTTTTTCTTCGGGCAAACAATTTTTGGACCCCCCCCCCCCCCCACAAAAAAAAAGGGCTATCTAATATAACAGTTATTGACTGGCAGGGGGTATATAACATTCTTTGGACCTGAAGGGAGTTATATTTCCCCTCGTGACCATATTTTCCCTCAGCGCTGCGCGCTTCGGGAAAATATAACCACTTGGGAAATATAACTCCCTTCAGCGGTCCAAATAATGTTATATTACACCCCCTGCCAGTCAATAACTGTATAATAGTAGGAACAATGCATAAACAAAAAATTGTTAGAAGCGCAACGTCCGTGAGATAACATAGTTGATACTTATTTGGTGTAGATCGAACATGGCTTAAAATAAGACATTCTGTCGTTACAAAAATAAAACAACATGCCCCTTAACGCATTTGAATAACAAGCAAAAACAAGGAAATACACATTACCTCTTCTTGCCATAACTAGCAGTATACAAACTGTCATACGATAGTTCTAATAGCCTTTAAGCTTGAAAATGTATTTTAGCCAAATGGGTGTACAGTGCCCGTAACTTTATAGGCCTACTTCTGACACAATAAGACTTTAGAAAAAACAAAATCGGCATTTTACAGTAATGGGATTATTACAATTAACTATTCACCATTAATCCGATGAGCGTCTTTAGCTCATTAACATATCATACAATACTTTATAGTGCCTTTAAATCTAAAAACCGATACTCTGAGTTATATTATTATATTTCATTAAACACTCTATGAGCTAAAAAGTTGATATCCAATAAAGTTATGATTTCATTTTCAAATTTGAAAATTTCTTGAAACTAAGGTATGAAGTATTTTGTTTAGTTCAATCTAAATTTATTTATTTATCAATATCAATAGTCTTAATGCTGAATCACGAACATCTATTCGCTTGCTAAACTAAACTACGTATAAGTGCGTGTTCCTATTTAATGGGTGTATTATAATTTCAACTTGAAATTGAAATTAGACGTTTTCAACGTTTCAAATGTACCAGCTTTTGCGGTATTCTCTCTTCTATAATATTCCACGTTTTATTTTCGCATTGGATACTCTATATTATAGTAAAGGCATTGATTCAATTTTTCTTCTCTTTATCATACATTTTACACATTCATTTCAATTTTCTTTGTAGAAGATACCATAAAGTGAATTCTAATGTTTTCCGGGCTACCAATCGACACCGATTGAAACATGTACACGCCGCACATGAATAGGCTTAGACAGCAATAACCATCTGATTTGGGTCATTTCTTTAATAAAACTGACATTTGTTGTCATTCCCCAATACAGATGGCAACCCAGAGATCTCGTACCGTGGGGGTGGCTATGTACATATTTTCGTCCACGACATTTTCTCCCCGATTTTCTTTATTTAGATCTAATTTCCTGATTTCTAAATCAGATGTAAATTAGGTCGGTATGTCATTTGTCCTAATTACAGTTATCAAAATTTGATAACTCAATATTAAATGGATAATTTATGGACTTACTTATATGAATTATCCAATTTGTATCTCCGAACTGCGAAGCAGTAGATCTACGTTCATGCATTCGAAATATTACCCGGCGGCCGATATATTTCCGGGTCCACCTACCAAAACATAGCCAATGGCCAATCAGAGCACTCGTTTCGTGGGAGTTCGTTGGTCAAGCCGGCCGACTCGTACGTAGCTACGTTAGCTATTGGACGTTCGAAAAGAAAAAAATAATATTCATCAACTAAAACCACGACGGATAATGTCAGACGACGAGACTTTCTCGGATTAATCATTAATTTAGGATCTAAATGAGCAAGCTATCGTAAGTCAAATAAGCTATATATATGTTATATTTGCAGCAGGTATGAGGATGTAAAGAGTGAAAATCTCGTTGCATATCTCATTCATCGCGGTCCGGTCGAACCGAACCATTTGTTCCGT
>JAVYIG010014356.1:0-41981 GCA_035222895.1 Strongylocentrotus droebachiensis
ACTCTCTCATCATCTGGATATTCAATTCCTCTATCATGTCAAATGTAATTTGATATATTATATTGTTCCTTCTCATGCTTATTTCCTTTCTAACGCGTATTTCTCTTTCCTTAATATCTTCTTCTCAACCCCACATGCAGCTCATCATTTAGTATTATTTTCTGTACCCTCGATCTCTCACTTCTTTTTGTCATTGTCTACTTTTTGTATTATGACCGTGTTCTTCTATCTTTGTCGTGTAAAGTATTGTCTTTTCCCTTTCTCGTCTCTGTTGGCATCCCCCTATTTCTTTCCCCTATTTTGTAGTTCCTTTTGTAGTTACAGATTAGTTAATTTAATTACTCATTATTCCTAAGTTTCATTTGAGGTGTTCACACTTGTACAAGCATTGCTTTTTAGTGGACCCCTCTGTTTCCAACATGTATTTCTTAAATTTGTTTTAAATGCTTATAATTGATTTGTAATGTTTTGTTGGAAACATGAATAAATTTGAAATTGAAATTGAATTCAAATTGTCTAACAGTAACAGGGGCGGATCCATGATTTCGCACAAAAAAGGGGGTGGGGGGGAAGGGTTCCGGTAAACTCTGTGCCTTAAAATGCTCTATGGAACATATATTCTGAGGCATTTCTGGATGCGTTAACTGTACATTTACGTGAAAATTCCTTCGTTTTCCCCTGCATTTCTTCCAAAAATCAATGGCGAAGTTTGAGCAATTCTATTTTCCAAAAAGGGGAGGGGCGTGAAATGTACCAAGCAGGAAAATGGTAACGGCAAGCTGTGGCGCCTATACGCTGTAAGCGTGCCCGATCGCCATCTACATCATAATTAAGTAACCCCAAATGTGGTCACATAAATAATCATTTTGCAGAATGTTCTTGCTAGTCTTTCCCGATATATAAATGTAATGCATCTCTTCCTTTTATATGACATGAATTATTTCATAGATATATTGACTGCTATGAGAGGCATCGCTGTTTCTATATGCTCAAGGGGACGTTACATCCTGATATGACCCCTCGGCGTGCTATGAGAGGCATCGCTGTTTCTATGAGATCCCCATTGGTTTACATTCGGGAATCTCAGACAAAAAGCATGGTATCCGCGCTCGCACAAAGAAACATTTTACATGTAAACCAATGGTGATCTCAGCAAAATTTAATTAATATGCTGCCTGTTAACCGGGGCAACAGGCATCTTTAGAAAAAAATTATTGACCGGTAGGCGAACATGGCTAAAATCACGACTCCGATTTTGACCAATCAGATGACTATATTTATTCAACATACTGAAGAGAGGTAATAATGTATTGTATTTAGTGAAAAGATGTCGAGTAGGACAATCATTTAGTGTTTTCCCCTTGACCACAACTCTCTTAATTCCCCTTGGAGTACGCTTGTTCCTGATTGACAAGTCCCTGAGGTAATCAGATTAAAAGCCATTACAAGTGTTTCTCTATTATAATGTTTTCTTCAATTGATTTTCTTGAAATAAGCACCACGATGGTTTTGTTGAGCGAACAAAATTTCAATAAGATGATAAAACGGTATTGTCACCTCTAAAAGAACATTGAATCGGTAATCAAAATAAAACTTCTCCCTGTCAAATAATACAACTTTATATGAACACGCGTATATGTTTCAAGGACTGAAACATAATTATGTAGGTATAGAGTTCGTTTAATACGTCGCTGTCGATAACATCTCTTTTTAGAAACTGCTTTTCGCACCGGATTTTGCGGCCTTTGAAAACACACTGCAAAATTTGAATACGTATTGGTTGCCAATTTCCTTTCTTTAACTTGCTGTTACCATTAAACCTTCCGCAGCTTTACTTAAGTCTACGTCTCGCTTTCGATTCGTTGAGGAAAATAGCATCTTAATACGAATATAATATATAACCTTCTGCTTTTCGTTATGAGAAGTATTTTCACAGACAAATTTGTTTGAGGTGCAACATTGATCATGGCCGATATTTCTAATAGCACGCAGTCCTACTCAACGGACATGCTTCGGACTGATATCCATAATGCAAGTGAATACATGAATGTCACTACTCATTCTTTGGATGCATTTGGAACAACTCAACCTAATCTGAGGAGCCTCATCTTCCTCGCTGTCTTCTACGCGCTCATTGTACTTGCCAACATCATCAGTCTTGGCGCATTCCTTGTAGAAAAACGTCTCCGTACCTACAATAATTACTTCATCATTAACCTGACCATACTGGATCTGCTGGTTGGAATCGGACGGGGAACTATCATAGAGCACGCGTACACCAACCTGTATCCGTTTTCGCAAAATGCCTGTAAGATCATAAGTGGGATCTCCGAAGGAATCGTCAATGCTTCTAACATCAACGTGGTTGTGATATGCGCTGATCGACACCAAGCGGTCTATGATCCCATCAACCATTATATCTCCCGATCAAAGCGCAAGGCAATCATCATCAACTCTCTACCATGGGTGATCGGACTCTCGTTCTGGATAGGGTACGTCACAGTGTGGGAGTTCGTCGTCGATCACGACAACGGACCTCACTGTCTTCAGCGGTTCCGTTTCAGTCTGTGGGCGAATATGATCAAAAGTGTGGCCACGTTCTTCTTGCCTTTGGCCATCATCGTCGTTCTCTATGTCAGAATCTTCATCAAGATTCGGAAGACGGTTGAAAGACGGAACAACACGAAGTCGACCAATTTCACGGACCTCCACCCATCCAGCGCCAAGGATACTGAGATGACGGGTGTAAGCGTTTCATCGACATCGCATAGAGGTTCATTTAGTGACATTAGAGAGACGGGGAGCAGAGATGACACCATGGTATCATCATCTTCATCACGTAATGAGACCAAGATCGGAAATATTGGCCAAGAAATATCGGTAAGTAATTTACAGAATTTTCCTCTTATGACGCGACAGCAAAGACTTCAGTAACCTTATTCGTCACTATTCCCAACATGAGAATGTGATAAAAAAACTGTTAGAGTACAAAACTGAAGATGATTTCTGTATAAAAGGGCGCTCAAATTTCTCCTATATATCCGTCCTTGCGATCTTAATTGTTTACTTAATAGCATTTCTAAGTTCAACTTGCTCTCGCTCTCCCATGTGACTACGAAAGTAATATGTAATTGGCGCTAAACGAAAATCTAAAGGTCACGTAGTTGTATGTGTTTGGTGTATTTTAAAGTTTGAACAGATTCAATTGGAAGATCAAATTTCAGTCCAAATGCATGAATTGGTTTATAGCATGTATATTTTTCGAAGTATAATTATGTTCTTTTCAAAATCTAAGGTGTTCGTCATTTTCTCTCTTTCTCTTGCTTTTTATATCTCTCTCTCTCTCTCTTTTGTTTCCGGTCTGTTTCTGCTTCTAAAAATCAGACATCAACGTCACATCGCGTGGAATCGACGGCTGAAATGACGAAGGCGACCCGTACTCTCCTCCTCATCGTCATCGCTTTCGTAACGACATGGATTCCGATTAGTGTAATCAGTTTTATTTTCAGTATCAAACATCGATTTATATCTGGTCTGCCATATGATGCTTTCATATTCTTCTACAATCTGAGGTTCGGGAATAGCCTCCTGAACCCTATATCCTACGCCATGTCGCAGCCTCTGTTCCGTGCTACTATCATCAGAATGTTCTCCTGTAAACGACCGTCGCAGGCCAATTACCAGCCTTGATAATTCACCTATTTTGCAATATATTTTGTATATTTCAACATACTTTTAGTACGTAGTCCAATATTCAGCGCATCTAGCATAAAATGATCCCTCCAAAACCCATACCCGTTTAATGGTCTAGTTTAGCAATTTCTTGAAATACTTTTGGCGTCTTCAATTATGTTTGACTGTGATTTTAGGCACCCTAGTTCTCACACCTGTTCCCTTATCGGTAGAACTTTACGTTATGATTATATATACATCACTTTCATACCAGTGTTGCGATGTACGTACTCATTTATGAACGAGTTGCCTTGTGTAGATTGTAATTTTACCCCGGTCCCCAACATAACAAAAATCCTCTGTACGACCATGCATTAAGGCTCAAGGCTGACCGGCCGAATAAGCGGGGGGGGGGGGGGGGGGGGGGGGGGTTCAATAGGAGGGAACATGCATACGCGTACCCCACTGGAAATAAGCTCTCGAGCTTTCGTGGGTTATCCTGTTCAAGCTGACTTATTTTTAATCTGTTATTATTGTATATTGTTGTATGTTGGAAGCTTGTCGAATAAAATTTATTATTATTATTATTAACACTGAGTGGGGGGGGGGGTGGGATGGGCGGGTAGTGAGCATTAAGTTTAACACTATAGCAAAGAGGGGATGAGAGTGTCCAAGATTTGCATAAACATTGGCAGTTATTTACTAACGGCATTAATGCACTAAAGCTATGGTCACAAATCAGAGCAGCGACCGACCGATCAGTAGCCTGCTCGATCGGTCGCTGCTGGAATTAGGCATCGCCCAGCGATTAGGTCGTTGCCCGGGCGGCGACCGCCCAGGCACCGAGCGTATTTTGGGCGGCGAGTGAAAAGTGAGCAGGCGCCGCCCAAATTTTAACTCCGCGCTAAAACTTCAGCGGCGACCGAGCGATGCCCTAAGAACGAGCTGTGCCTGGGCGGCCGCCGCTCGGTGGCCGGGCAGCCCCCGGGCAGAATTGGTTAAAAACTCGCCGCTCGGCCGCCGAGCAGGGTACTTTTGGGTAATGTGACCATAGCATTAGTTATAGATTCTATCCCACCTTTCATGAATATTTATTAGTAGTAGACCTAGTAATATAATTTTTTGATCATTACTTGTGACCAGGTGACTGTTTTATAAAGACTAGTCACATACCCCCAACCGGAGTGTTGGCTCAGTCAGTAGAGCGTCCGCCTCCGGCAGCGTCTTACCAAAAGACGTTAAAAGATGGGAGTTGCTGCTACCTTGTTTGGCGTTCAACAATAAGGCCAAAAAAAAAAATTGTTTGGTTGTCCTCGATTGCTTTTCTGGAGTAGGGGCGGGCGGGCGGATTTTTTTTTTTTTTTTTTTTTTTTTTTTAATTCATTTTTTGTGTGTCTTTTTTTGATTTTTTTTTTCCTCTTTTTTTCCCCCATTTTTTTTTTTTTTTTAAATAATTTTTTGTGCGGTTGTACTGATGTATGATTGGATATGTTCTCATGTTTGCATTTGTAGATATCGTTGTTTTAAAGGGAAACATTTAAGTTAAGAAAGTGTAGGACACGGGGGGGGGGGGGGGCACCGTGTGGGAAAGAGAACATATAAATCGCAACGACTCAGCCAGCCGCTTCTGCATCCGTCTAGCCATGGGGAGATTTTGGAGGGTCAAAAGTGCGCGCTGCTTCCACTTATCATGTATTAGCCTATGAAGACGACAATTTTTTAGTGCACCAGCGAAATGGGGATTTCGGACTGCGCGCAGCGCGTAAAATATGTAAATTTAAATTTTGAATATTCATGAGGTCTTTTCCACTTTTTAGCATAATATTGCACTGAAAAAAAGACAATGCGCATGCGTTACTATCGACCCGACCTAGTACTAATACCTAAATATGTAGAACAAAGGTCAATAAAGGGAGGTAAATAAACTTGAAAATTGTAAATTTGGGGCAAGAAACTTCACTGTCACCTGGATGAAAAGTATATACACAAATTTCAGTTCAGTTAGGCTAAAATAATGACTCAATTTCATTCTGTACCTCCTCTACCTGAATCTATTTTGGACGTCGTTTTTCGTGTTTTGATTTGTCCATTTATTTATTTTTGTATTTTTAAATCAATAATTATCAATCAAATTGCACAGATCATTAAGCCCACTTTAAAACTACTATTTTCTTATTTTAAGTGCCCAAATAAGTTATTCTCATCTTGTCTTCGATGATCTTTCATTTTGTACCCCATATGGAAACGTATGCTTGTATTTGTCTCATAAAAGAATTTGATCACGAACTGACTCCCACACGGTGTTGAGTGCTCAGGGGTTACAGGCCACTGGCTTCATCGGGCAGGTAGTTCCATTATGTGAATGGGTAAATTAACTATTACAAAATGAGGGGACACATTACATTGTACAATAGGGACACACATTGTTTTTATTGTGCAGAACATACTCTTTTATTGACTCACTTATTGCATGAAACTATAAAACCAAACTGCATTTTGCGTTCTGGTAATTGGAGTACAAAGAATGATAGCAGGTGAATGAAATGCTTCAACAGCAACACAAACACCAGGGAAGCTAGGAAGCATCCATCAATTTGAATAATTTAGTTGATAAACGACTCCGCATGTGGACGTTTGTTGGAGCAGAAAGCAGTGGATTCTCAACAACACGAACCCATTTAACAGAATGTCGGAACATAAATTAAATTTGGCGCGGTTGGAAAATGCATCTTTCTACCCTGCGACTTTAGTGTAGCGATCCAGTAAATTAAAACAGTAAAATGGCTCTTATTTTAAAATTACTCATTAAATAAAACCCAAAACTTCAGTGATATCAGAAAAAATATGTTATATCTTACTAATAATTAAAAAAAGATGTATAAACATTGTGAAAGTGTCGCATTTTACGATAAAAGACACCGATTTAGCGAAGATGACGTCATTAGTGCACTACTTGCATCAGGGAATTCAAGGTCAAAAGGTCAATTTAGACGCTGATAAGTTATTGGTCGAGCCTTTTTGTTTCCTTTATTCCGACAAAATTATACCATCAATCAAAACAAGTTTGATACCAGAAGAAAGCTAACGATTAGTATTTTCATTAACCGCTTGCCCCAAAGTCTCGATCTTGACCTCAGTGTAACGAGTGAGAGCTTGCGAGAGCGGCAAAAGTGTGATTGAAACTCGCTATTTGCTCTTCTCCAACGCAAAAAGGAGACGACATTGTGCTGGATAAATGTATTTTTTCCGACAAAAGTACAGAAAATTTGCATATGGTCTTTTTATATTATACTTTATGAAATGTTACCCGAGTGACATCCGGGCGCCCCAATGCTGAAAAGAAACGCACATTTTAGAAAACTTCACTTTTTCATGGAAAAATGATTTGTTCTATGCACGCAAGTCAGATTGAGCGGATGATACAGCGTTTCCATATGCTCCCAACGACATTTCAATCTTGCCTCGTTCCTCTATTTTTGCCCCCCCCCCCCTGGACAGTAACAAATCCAGGACCACCTTCCAATACTGAAATTTTCATAGGCCCTATTACCCTCCCTCCTCCCCTCCCCAGCCCTAAACCACCACGATTACCCATGCTGTCATTTTGGCACGGACTTGTTATTTATTCAACTCCCCCCCCCCCCCCCCATCTATACGTCTTTTATAGCCCTGGCCACTCTCTTATTTCATTTCCGCCCTTCTCTCTCATTTGGAAAAACTACTAAATCTTTCTCGCTGATGCCAGATCTAACAAAAAATCACAAGGTTGTGCACCAATCATTTTACTCACTGATTCTACACAAGACTGCATACACCTCGGCCATACATTTTTATCATTACAGAAGGCCTACATCATTATAATCACCACCATCATCACATATCTTTCACACAAAAAAGAAAATGAAGAAAAAAAAGAGAGAATTAATTGGTATTAAGCAATATTAAGTAATTTTATCAACATTCATGAACTCATTTATCAACACAATTTGTTCTATAATAATCTTTTTTAATGCAACATGACATGACATTACATCAACAAAAGAAAGGTAACAAATGAATGGGGGGGCTGCTGTTTTGAACCTGATATATTTAAAAAAACAAAATCCATATAATTCATTGAATTATCAACATGCTATATGACCATTTAAAGCACAGGTATATACTCAGTTTTATGAATACCTTTTTTTTTTACATTGGACATTATTTGTGTTGCTATAATTACTATTATCATTTATTTAACTATTATAATTGTTATTATGATTGCTATTATTATGATAATTGTCATTATTATTACAATTATTTGAATAGTTTATTATTATTGTTATTACTAATACTATTACAGTACTGTTATTGTTCTACTCCTACATCATTTTATTTTCCCCCTTCAATTTAGTATCCAGTTCCAGCATCCCTAATATATTTGGGGGGGGGGGGGGTGGGGTGGCTGTCGTCTCTTGAACTTAAAATTGTTCAGTTGTATAAATTTACTATAGATTTAGAAAATTAGATATATTAAAATAAAATCCATATGATTTATTCAATTATCAGCATGCTACATTACTATGTAAAGCATGGGTATATATAGTCAAACCTGCTTTAGTGACCACCTGTCTACAAAGACCACATTTTTGTTTCCCTTGAAAATGGTTTCTCATTGAAACATGTACTAAAGGAACCTGTCTACAAAGACCACTTTTTGTGTTCCCTTGGGCGGTTGCTATGATTACTTTTTCTTTTACATTGGACATTTTTGTTTATTGTCATCATTATTACTATATTATTATTGTTATCCTCTAATTATTACTAATACTATTACAGTACTACTATTGTACTATTCCTACATCATTTCATTTCCCCCACCTTGAATTTAGTATCCTGTTCAGCATCCCTAATATATTGGTCAGAATTTGAATTCAGATTAAAGCTACCTGTATCTTACATGTACACACATTTAAAAGAACAAATACTTTTATGATCCTCGATATACCTCTTCTTCTTCTTCTTCTGGTAATATTCAAAGGGCTATACAGCTTATCACGAAGATGAACTAGTGAAGGGGTGTGAGGAAGACAGGTGATATTTTTTTAATAGGATAAGGGCAGTTCGACCTGACAGGACTGTCGGTATACACTACATTTGCTGGAAGTCAGTTCCATTATTAAACTATGGGACGGAGCGTTGGGCAAATACAAACTGATCTATGTCGCTTCTGGCTTGGTGCAACTGGAGGTCATGGTTCTCCCGTGTTTGTGATAGTGAAGGAAAATAGTGCTTAAGTTCAAGGGAAAGGCAAAGAGACCATTGACTATCTTGTGCATAATTCCCAGTCTACCTGCAGAGTGCCTTGTAGATAAAAAAAATAAAAATAAATGTGCTGATCATCTCAGTCACACCGCCGGTTCTCTTGTAGTCCCCATTGTGATGTAGCGAGGATATCTGAGATATGATGTAGAGATCTCAAGAGTTCTCAAGATGAGGGTGGATAGAAAGAAGCCTGGGTATCAAACTTTCTGCATGAGACAACCTGCATAATACAAACAAAAAGAGAGAAAGCAAATAAGATTAAAACTAGCTGCACTACATTAGATTTTGTTTTTCTTATATTATTATTATTATTTGTGAAACATTTGCTATATACAACAGGCAGGGTCTACATGTAGAGGTAGAAGTCTATTGAATAATTTTAAGCTGTTTATAAACATAGGACTAGGAGTATCTACTGTTCAGTTGTTAGATTTTGTGAGAAAATTTTTGATAGATATGTAATATTGAAGAAGAAAAAAATCCCTTTGAATACGTATTGTAATATCATGCTGAGAGAATAAAGTGATTTGTTTATTAAGCAACACCGTAGTTTGTCACCTAAATAAAGCTAGAGAATAAATGAGAATTACAAGATATAACGCAACATTATAATTAAGATGGTAATTGGTAATTAGTCCAAGATGAGTGCGATGTTGGCATGGGCTTAGCCTTAGATTATACAGCCTAAATATTTTCGAACTTATAATATACAAACATACCTTGCCAGAGTTCAACTTAGGTGTCCTGTTCCTGAGATCTACACCATAACATCTGGTGATCAGGTACTGGTAGTCTCTAGTTGCACCTCTGTGGTCATTATCTGCTTTTTGGTTCCATATGATCTACAATAAAAAGAAAACAGAAACTTAGTAAGGTTCGTGCAAGTAATAGTATCAAGTGCTTGCATTAGTTATACAACTGTCTTGGTTCATGTCATTTAGACTAGAGTTAGAAATACCCATGCCATACCAAATAAAAAGGGGGTAGCATGATATAGACCTCTAGTCCTGAAACTTTACTGTAAACAAGGTAAATATTCGGACATTAGTAATACGCAAATAATATAAATCTATTTTCTCTCTAAACATGTCATTTTCTTCTAAATATTTCAAACAAGGCACAGTGCCATAACTTAGAAGTTAGAGCACAATCAAGAAAAAAGAGGGGTGGGGTGGGGTTAAAATTAGGAAGATGCTGTAATGAAATAACCTACGGTAAACTCCTGATTGTTTCTAAAAATATTACCGTCGACGACTTAAATTAGAGTTAATTCAATCAGTTAAAGGTAATACAAAGTTTTGGTATGGGGTCATGAATTTGGTTCAAATGAATATATTGGAAGCATGCAGTCTTACAATATTGGGTGATCGTTGTCGCGGTTGAAATCGAGTCTAAAGTTATGAAATTGTAAATAATAAATTCTTTATGTTGTATAGCTCCCTCTCAAAGTCGAGATATTAATTAAGCTATAAAACAATGTTTTTTGACTAAAGTCGACCGATTAGCTTTTCCCGTTTGGAAATTCTATATCACAACTACACATTCTGAGATTTTCATGGTCGCAGCTACCATTGTACGGCCGTATGCGCTATTTGTAATTTATCGAAATTTACCGGGAGCACCGGTAAATTTATATATTCAATTTTTCTCGAAAGGAGAAGTGTTTTTAGGGGCTAAATTTTCTGGTGCTTATAATACCTCCACAGGGGCATCCAAATATATCAAAATTGTAAAGAATCATTATCCACCTAATTTTCAAAATTTCCCAAACCTTTGTATTACCTTTAATTTAATATTCTTTGGTCAGACAAAAGAAAAGGGGATGCTTTTGGGATAGGGAGTAATACGTTGTGACAATGCAGAGAGCCCCTCACTGCAATGACGAACACATCACAATCATTTCAGAGATCTTCACACAAAATGGATCTTTACTTACTTTTTTTGGTATCCGTATGGTATCACTTTGATGTCGATGTTCGCCTGCAGATTTTCTGCTCAACTGAGATGTATTTGACAAACTTCTATTATAATAGAAAATTACTAACAAGAAAAATGTTTCATTGTTCGTAATTGAAAAACTTCAAAGTCGCAGTTCATACAACCGCCATTTTTCGTCATTTTCTTGCTCAAATCGTAGGGAATTCTGGGAATGCAAAAAATGTTTTATGCATGACCTAATACATAAAACATTTTGTCGATGGCCAATCAACAAACAGTAGTTGGCGTATTTTTTACGTCATTGCTCATGAATATTCATTGACCCTCCAAAACCGTCGTTCAAATCGGACAAAACCCCATAATGCATCCAATGCAAAACCTATGAAATGTCAAAGGTCAAGATTTTATTTGGCCCTCTAGTCCTCCTACGGAGGACATAGTGTGATCGAATCTCTTTGGAGACTAAACGGAGCCATTATGTCCACCAAAATTTGGAGTGGATTCAACCAAAAACAAAATCGAAATGATTCCTCTATATAAAATGACTCCTATAAGAGTGGATTTCCACTTTTCGTTAAGACAGTATAGGTCAACACTGGCCAGTTGACCATGTCCGTCATAGTCTGTACTCATCGGCTAATGGATCTATACTATCTGACCACTGACATAGGCTCACGAAGCGAGGGGCTATCATGGGGGCTGGAAAGCCCCCCCCCCCCGGATTTTTAATTTTCGATATTTTCGGGCAACAACCACCTCAAAATCAAGCATTAAATTACCTTCATAATTGGGCAATGAGGTATCCCGGAAGCGTTATTTTCTTCTGCGGCACAGATTGGGTTTTTTTTTTAAAAGAGGTCTTGAATCAACCCTAACCCTAACCCTAACCCTAACCCTAAACTTTCCCATAGGCTCAACACGCACCTAACCCCAATCTGTGCCGCAGAAAAAAATGACGCATCCCGGAATATCGACATCAAGGCGAACCGTAGTCTCATATTCGGGTATGAGGTGCCAGAACATGTCGTATTTCTGTAATTCTTTACTTTAAAAAAAAAAGGGACAATATTTTTCCGCGCTCGAAAATTTCGAAAATGAAAAGTTGTTATTCGAGTACAAGGATTCGTACCGACCCCTCCTCCCCGACCCCTCGCAAAAAATGTACCGCTGAAAAGAATAATTCTTCAGAAGTATGAAGTTTGTAACATAATTATGAATGTTCTGTACAGGTGTATATACACTGTTGGTCATAATGGTGGAATAATTATTTTACCCCCAATTTATTAAATTATTTTGACAATGATTTATTCCTAATAGATCCCCAAGTCCCCAACAGGAAAAAAAAATCCTCTGTAGAGCATTCCTGATGGTTCAAGGCATGCCCACATAGAAGATTTGATTATGTTGGGGGTCGGGGCAAAATGCAATGAATTATTGAAAATTTATTGAAATTTTCTTTGTTTTTGTGTTTTTGTGGGGGCGTCGACGTACCCTAGCGCCCGCTGCGTACAGTCATGATTTAATGGCTAAGCAATGGCCTCGTTACTGTGAGCCCCCATGATCAAAACCGTGTCGATGTGCTATATTAGTGCCAATTTATGAGGTATTAATCCCCATTACTGTCAGTTATGACTTAATGATGTAGGTCCCCTAGTTGATTAGCATTGTAGAACACACATGCTTTAGCAGTCACGCGAAACAAACACTCCCCAATTGTCATTCAATAAAATCTGAGAATGTATACTATTATCTAGATCTATTAGGAATAAATCATTGTCAAAATCATCCAATAAATTGGGGTAAAAATAATTATTCCACCATTATGACCAACAGTGTACACTGCAATAAAACTTGGTCTTTGACATCATGAATACGGTCACCACCTCCCGGTCCTCCTTCACCATTTATCGACCACCAATCCACCATGGAAACTATATGGTTCATGGCACGGTTGTATATATTGAAAGGGTACAAAGGGCAATCCCTCCAGTGTTTTTCAAAGAAAATAAAAGTATAACAAAAGCCGATATTGCATTTTTTAAACATCTTAAATTATGAAAATATTCGATAACCTCTAAAAGGTAGAGTACCTAGTGCATACATCTTTGTCAACAAAATTTATGCCCCATGACAAAAAGCAATCTTGATGGTTGTACACGAAAATAAGGATAGATCAAATGCATTCAAATCTTTCTCCGCAAACCTTCGTTATCTTTGAAGGGTCAGGCACCGTTCAAAGATCACAAAACAACAATGGACTCGGGCAATTGAAGAGATTACAAAGGACAAACTTCTAAACCGAAGAAGTTGTGTAACAGTACACCATTGTTTCAATGACATTGATACAAAACATCAATGACATCTGTAATTAAAGAAATTTCGTTGAGAAGGCAGCATTTGTGAACATGTTTAATATGAATGTCTTGCTTCTGTTTCCGGATCGTGATTAAAGGAGACAGAATAGTCGTTTACCTTCTCAGTCAACGATAAAACAAAGGTGAGTGCGTTTACATTTTCATTCAATTATTTAATATAATACGTATCGAATAAGTTTCGTGTTATATGCTATGTTGTCACGATAATTGGGAAAGCAGGAGATTTGTCACAATGGGAAATCGGGCTCGTTCTATTGTAATCAGAAAAATGGATGCCGAACTCAATGAACTTGTCATTACGCTCAAATGTTATTTTATCACACGGGCATATACAGTGCGTCCCAGAAAAAACGAAACCGAGAAGTATCGATGTTTTATCATAACTTAACCACAACCATAATTAATGAATGATATATATTTGGAAAGCTTAGAGTCTCTTCTTTCAGTTGATGCTACTCACGTGATGCATATTTCACGCATGAGTGATTAAAAGCAATTTGAAGGAAGGAAACCAAAAAGACATTTGGCGGGCGGTATCTGAATTTCGAAGAAAAATTCACATTTCAAGAAAGTTCATTTTCAGCTCTTTCATATGATACCTCAATCAAGAAAAATGAGCCAGGAATAACATCAAATGAAAGAGGAGACTCTAAGCTTTCCAAATATGTATCATTCATTAATTATGGTTGTGATTAAGTTACGATAAAACATCGATACTTCTCGGTTTCGTTTTTTCTGGGACGCACTGTATAGGCTTAAGGAAAACAAAACTGTAGCATGAAGAGATTGATCAACGCACATCATGAGTATAATCATTATAAACTCTTTTGAATCTTAAGATTTAAGAATGGCATCCATTTATATTAATCAATAAAATATCCGAAGAGAACGGGGTTTATATACGGTCATCTCTGTCTTGTTTCAGAAACAAGGTAGGCCTATATAGACACTTCAAAGCAAACTCAAATGGACATTCTGTGATGGGCGTGGCTTATAACGGTGAAGTGTTTTTTTTATTTCAGTTGTTGCCAGGAACATAAAATATCGATGTTTTTTATTTATTTTAATGACAGAAGTGCAGCATCGCCTATTACATAACACTGGCGTAGCGTTGGCCCGGATATCGAGGGGGCACTGACGGTATCTTGGGGCGTTCTTACCCGATGAATGATATATAAATAACAATGCTTTCTATCAGGGGGTGGGAGGTCGTCCTAGCATTTTTTTTAAATTTCCCTTTCTCCCTCCCTCTCCACAATTGTTCACGCCCTCTTCTCTTTATTGCACTTTCCTACTTTTTTGCCTTTCGATTGAGAGGGGGTGCATTCCCCCGCCCCCGTAGCTATACTCCGCTGTTATACAACATGAATAGGGACTTTTAGATTCTGCACGACGAGAACGCGGACTGCCCTTTTAAGGCAACGTGACGTCACTGCCAGTGCCTTAAAAGGACGTCACATTGCCTTAAAAGGGCAGTCCACGTTCTCGTCGTGCAGAATCTAAAACTCCCTAATGTTGACAGTGAAGCATGTGGTTTTTCTTTTGCAGGTGTAATGAACCCTCGATTCATTATGGCCTCTATGGTATCATTCGGCATTGCTTTCTTCTTTATACAAGTATTATGTAAGTACAGGACTTTTCAATTGCAGCCTATAAGTTAGACTAAACCTGTGTGTAAAGACCATTCAATACAGACGAAAAATGCGGTGTGTATAATGGAAGATGTTTCATTATAATTGTGACACATGCGAACAAATAAAATGTGATCGTTTTAGACATGTAGGCCTACTCTTTTATAATCTGATTTCCTTTTCATATTAGCTCTTATAAGTAACACCTAATTGCAATTTCTTTTGTGATATTCAAAATAAATCTTCTTGTTGTAGTTCATCTGATCACAGTTTTGTGGGGGAAAAATACCGTTTGTACATTTCATTTGATTGTAAAATTGTATATGAGTATGTGTGCTTTCATAGATATTACTGGCATCAATATAAAATTATTCCGTGTCAACACTCTCATGCAACCGACTTATGAAATATATAATACTCTATTCTGATTGGTTGAAAGTGAAGTATAAGTTTTCTGAGGCCTTTATAACAGTGTAATAAAGGCATATACTTCTGAAATTTAAAGCAACAGCCTTCGGTACATATCGGGTTTTTCGGAGGGAGGTGGGGGAGGGGGGGGGGGGGAGGGAGTGACGCCCCTACTTCGGAGTCGAAAGAGGAATGCATGGTCGTTTTCCAATTTATATGTTAATGTCTTCTTCATTATACGATAACAAGTTAAAGCGATAATGCATTTCATTCCAAAATATTTTCCCCGTATTCTTTTGTTAATCCCCATCCAGATTTATTTCACTTCTACCCTTCCGTTGTGTCCACTTCTACTACATCAAATGTGTCGAACGGTGCTTACAATAATTATTCCACATCATGTTTACGGGATTGTACGATATTTCCCGAGCCGAGAACCTGTGACTTCCACTTTGTAGCAGAGTGGTATTACTCCATGTCTAAGGCCTGCTATGACTGTCCTTTCAATACGAGTGACTGTTTGCGACCTCATTGTATAGCTCTAAATGGGGTTCAGCGACCAGTCTTGGCGATTAATCGGCAGATACCGGGGCCCAGTATTCAGGTATGGTTTATTAAGATTTTATTTTCAGACATCTATATGGAAATAAAATATACGGTAAATTAGCTCAGGGATAAATGGTAGGAATACATTGGCTCAACGGTGGGGCTCAAAACTTTCAGGGAACTTTCTTAACAAAAGTGGCATTTAATATGAGGACATGCGCCCCTTCATCGAATGACGTTAACATGAAGAGAAGAGAGGGGGGGGGGGGGAGGGGGAAGAACATGAAGAAAGGAGAGGGAAGGGAACGGGAAAAGCAGATGGTGTAGGATATCCTCCATCTATCCCCCTTCTCGTTTGCTTAGTTGATTAGGCATTATTTTCATCCACCGAGGAATACCGCAATACTCTAGACGATGTCAGTACTCCGCAATGGCTTGACCCACACTTACACCACTATCACAGGTCTTCACTTCTTGTCATTTGTTTAACAGGTGTGTCAGGGTGACCGAGTTCGGGTCACCGTCCGCAATGCCCTGGACAACTCGGAAGGTTTGACCATTCACTGGCATGGTCAACATCAGCGTACGTCCCCTCACATGGACGGGACATCAATGATCACGCAATGCCCCATTCCCCGACCCCAAACCTTCACCTATGATTTCCTTGCCGACACACCGGGCACGCAATGGTGGCACTCGCACTCTGGTCTACAGCGGGCCGATGGGTTGTTCGGTCCCGTGGTCGTACGACAGAGGAAGGATGACGAAGTGCACTCGAGTCTCTACGACATCGATGACCACGAGCATGTGATAATGATGTCGGACTGGACTGATACGCTCTCCATGCAGCATATGATGAAGGATCTGCACGCTGACGGGCCAGGAGGTCCCGATGCTATTCTTATAAATGGGCGTGGCACAAGGAGAAAGGTGATTGCAAATAAAGGCAATACTTGTTACCCCCCGGCCCCTCCATCTGAAGAAATTGTTTATGAAAACAAGAGCAAGAAAATAACGAAACTTGTACCAGTATAGGTTAGAAAGTGGAGTCCACTTGAGAATTAGACTTCCCATTGGATCAATAGCCTGCAAAACCGAAATTGTCGGTCCATGGACCTACAAAAAAGGAGACTGATTTAAGTATCTATCTCCTGAATATTAATAATAACAGTATACTGTCTTTTAAGAAGGCCCTATATCTATGTGTGTCGGCATCGTTGGCTGCTAAAAACTTAATACCAAACCTTAGACTAAATCTATACCATTATGACCTTTGATTTGACACCCCCTTTTATGGTTTCAAATATCTCAATCTTCATTATAATTTTTGTTTGTTTAATATTGTTAGGTTTTCGAAAGAAACGGCAAAGAGGCTCAACTCCCAGATTCAATATTCATCGTCAAACAAGGATTACGATATCGCTTTCGAACAATCAACACAGCAGTCACTAATTGTCCTATGGAAATATCGATCTCCAATCACCAACTATTCACGATAGCTTCCGATGGTTCACCTATCGATGCCATCACGGTAGACGGGATCGTAGTATCAGGTGGCGAACGGTACGATTTTGTGGTTTCTGCCGATAAACCGATCGGCAATTACGCGATACAAGTGCGCGGTGTGGATGGATCGGAATGTGAAGGTATCGAAGAAATTGCGATATTGAGATACGAAGGAGCCCCGCAGGAAATGATGCCATTAGCTACCAAGGAAGGAGATGGTGTTATTCTTAATGTACCTATAGATGAGAGTACACCAGGAAGGCCTGGGGTTTACGACCTCAGAGACGCAGGTAAGATTAGTGACGGATTTAGGGGGGGGGGGAAACATAATTAGCCCCTGACCCCTTTAAAAAAACGAACTGGCATAGGCCTACCATAAGTTAAGAATAAAATAATGTGCCTCACTAATTGTGTTTTGGTGCCCTTTTTCAGTTTGAGATTTTAAAAAAAAGGCGTATGTAAAAAGAGTTTTAAAATGTTGTTGACTATTTTAATACAAAACAAGGTCAAAAGCGGCATAGGCATACCAGACGGTGAGAGGAGGAGGAGGGGAGGGAGAGGGGCTATATGCCCTGATAATTTTCAAACATTCGAGTCTTAGATTATTGAACGCAAGCTTGTCGTGACTTTAAGGAAATAAAACATAACCCTACACAATAAGAGGCCTACTTCGTTAAGAGTGTGTACCACTTTCATTACTAGGCCCCATCGATCCCGACATCGTGCGTCCTCAGCCCGACGTCACCCACTCCATCGAAGTCGACAGCGTGTATCGCAACTCCCCCCATCTTCACCACCGTATATACTACCCCGTAGAAAAAGGCGGCCACACGTACACCGCAAAGAGGACTCATATGATGAACAACATCAGTTTCGCACTCCCGACGGTCCCCTTGCTCACTCATCATCGTCACCTCCAGGCCGGGAGTCTGTGTACGAAGTCGACGATGATGACGGAATACGGGCGGGACTGTGAAGAGGAGTACTGCGAGTGTACGCATACGATCCCGGTCAAACTGAACCAGGTCGGGCAAGTAGAATACAGCTATAATCTATAATTTTCATACATTCCATCTCCTTTTCTGTTGGTTATCCACTCTCTCTCTCTGTCTCGTCGTCCTTTTTTATACAGCTCCACCCCCTCCCTCTCTTTTTCTAGCCGTAAGTCTTTTTTCTCCATATCTCCGTTTCCCAATCTCTCTCAATTTTTTCACTATAATTTCCTTACTATTCGAATTACAGTATCTTGATTATATTTCCACTGTGTGTTCATATCTCATTCTTATTAATTACACTGTGAAAAGGTTGGGCAATATTTTCCAACACTTTGCCAATAGTCAACCCAACCATCTATTGGGCAATATTTTCGTATTTTGCCCAACAGTTGGTCAAGATTTTCCCAACAAGTGGGCTACCGTAGTCGGGCAGTTGAAGGGTCATATCTTTGCCCAAATTTTGGTAAAAATACGAAACAATTATGCACGTGTGAAGTAGGGTACTTATGTTTACCAATACCACTGGGCAAAATATTGCCCAATAGATGGTTGGGTTGACTATTGGCACAACGTTGGGCAAAGTGTTGAAAAAATATTGCCCAACCTTTTCACAGTGTAGCCTACTATGATAGGTTGGTTTCGATAAGTCTAATCTAACTCCTAATGATAATTATGCAGGCTTTCTATAACCAATATGTGAATATATGAATATCAGACAATATCAGACACTATCCATTACAGTTTTCCTTTATGCCCGTTGCATGCACCCGAGGCATCATTTCGATTGCGCTATTACATCCGCTAATCGAAACTTTGAAGGCAATTAGCTCATACGGCAATAACGCAACGCAATATTTGCACTGTTTATTTTTGCCTTGAGGTTTGTACGTCATCCACACACGGCGCGTCGAAGACCGCACACAACACTGACGCAGGACTACGTCAGGCAAATGACGCATCATGCGCAATGGGCTTAAAGACAATCAAGGCCAGTACCCGTCAAGTAAAACTGAATACGACATCATTGGATAGTTTAAATTCGTGTTTTGTTTGTTTTGAACATCGTTGTATATTGCGTATAGTGGACACACGGTATAATGGCCACCACTAAAACCTTGAGTAGCTACCAGTCCAGTAATACCCGTCAAGTAAAAATGAATAAAACATCATTGGATACTTTAAATTCGCTTTTTTAATATGTTTTTTAAAACATCATGATTGTGTATTGCGGATGCGCACATGATCATTATAATGGCCGCCACTACGATCTTGAGTAGATTGTAAAGTACCCAATCAATGGTGGCTGCTAGTCTGCAGGCACAGACCCTAATTTGACACTTTAAAACAATTCCATGAAGTCTTGAGTAGAGCCTAGCTCTATGGTCTCTGGCTATACAAGGAGTAGAAATGTGAATGAGGATGTCACTAAATTAAGACACATTTCCGCAAGGATTGTCAAAACAAATGTGTTTGAAGTCGAATATTGATGAATGAAACCAACATTTAGGATTTCTGCGTACAAGGGAACACCCAAATTGCATTTTTTTTAAAATCAATATTATTTTGTCTTCAAACTCATTTTTTTTTTTTTTTTTTTTTTTTTTGGGGGGGGGGGGGTAATCTTTGCAGAAGTATGTCTTAATTGGCACCTTCTTTCACATTATGATACAATTTAAGTGCAATTTTGCCATCAAATTGTTGGCGAATTTGGGGCTCTGAACACTTTAGAGGGGCTTTAAGTACAGAGCCTATAAAGTAGACGGCTCAGTAGACACACGAAGAATCAAAAGTGTTTTGAATTGATGTAAAAATCATATCATTGCGAAGGGGAAGCCTTACTGATCAAATACAACTCTCCTCTTCAAAATATGTTTGGGGCCCGCAGTAATCAACTCTCAAAATTGTTAGTTTTGAGATCCAGATTTTCTGCCTTCAGCGGTCCCTTGTAGAGCGTCAATATTTGTGACGTCACTCACGGGACACGGCTGGCTAGCTGCAGACTAATACACGCGCAACTCCGGTACTGAGCTGTTTGTCCAGTGTGTGACGTCACTATTCAAAGCTCGCTACGCTAGTGTGTTTGGCTTACGTTCAGGGGCGTTCGGGGGTCTAAGAAGGGTCTTGAAAAATTGCATTTTACGCCTTTCCATAATATCTATAATGATTTCTCAGCAAATTATTCGTGTTTTTCAAGAGAAAATATTTCCATCCATATGTAATTTGTTCTAATTATCAGTTGTAGTGAATTTTTCTTTGTGTAGCTCCTTTAATATGGTGATGGTTTTCAACGTGTACACTTAATTGCTATAATTCCTATAGGTTGTGGAGCTTATATTGGTGACAAAGTCTTTGAAGGAATTTGAGCCACACCCACTTCATCTCCATGGTAACCATTTCTACGTCATTAGTTACGACAACGGCGAGCAACTCCCGCAACAGATGATAAAAGATATGGATGAGAGAGGTAATTCCTCTGAGATTATTTACTACACTTAAAGGGGGCAATTATTCGCAAAAAAAAAAGAGAAGCAATTCCCTATAGCTAGTTAGTGTCAACTCCCTACTTTTGACCGCGATATCTATATGGGTACGCAGTTAAGGAGCCCTGAAGGAGTGTGATGAAAATAATGGATAACATAATAATAAAGGGCGCCCATGGAATCCCAGTCGGACTTCGGTTCCGTTTGGCAGACTCCATGACCTTGTGCTCGCTTTTCAAAATGCATTTGCATTGAAAACATAATTTTAAATATTTTTTTTAGAATTCGGTACTGTTTATCACTCTGTAATTATAATAATCCACAAGGAAATCTAAAATTCGGAGAACGAACATGATAGGTATAGCATGACGCTATACGTCATTATTCTATTTGACTTTGAAATGCAGTCGTATATGTCTAATTTCTATTAGTGAAAGACACAGTCTCTAATAACTGGTGCTCATCCTTTTCGAATATACCTAGGAGAAATAAAACGCAACCTCGATCGCCCTCCACGGAAAGATACATTAATGATGGCTCAGCGCTTTACCATACTACGTTTCAAAGCTGATAACCCGGGCTGGTGGTTGTTCCATTGTCATATGGATGTACACCTAGAGGTAACTAATTCTATTGTCAGTAATTTGTAATGGCGTATCCAGAAAATTGATAAACGTGTGGTGGTGGTGGTGGTGGGGGGGGGGGGGGTAGGTGTTTAAATGTATTTTAGCGTTTCTTCTAAATGGTGGTCGACATTATTGCTTCACACTTCACTGTCAATTTACTAAACTAATTAATTTATGATATTGACGTGATTTAGTTCGTCGAAACTCAAAATTGCGTTTTCTAAACCTATATAATCTGTGATTCATAGAATTTATTTATTTCTAATAAATAGAAGGAAGAACAAAATCTGAATTTAAATAATACCAAACAAGAATAAAAAACGCGTCTAGCGAATTAGAAGATTTCTAAAAGTGTGATCATGAACAGTTCCGGGCAAATGTCTTTATTTGTATTTTTGTTTTATTTTGATTTTGTGCAGCTAGGGATGGCGGTTGTGTTTCATGTCGGCGATGATAGAGACTTACCACCTCCACCTAACACCATGCCTGTATGTGCAAGAGGTGAGCATCAAGCAAACATTCAGTCAATCTCATACTCATAGGCCATAGGATCAGGAAGAGAGGTCCTGCATTCCAACATCTTTTACGATCTCATTCATCTTTAAAATAGAAATTAAAATAGAAAATGTTATTGATTGGATATAAAGTAAATAACAGAGAATTTACTTTACTTAATTTCTTGATGAATTATGCACAATATGTAGTATACAAAGATAATGAAGAATTAAAAGTTTTAATACTAATAGAAATGTTATAATGATCCTTGGAGGAAATTATGTTGATCTTGTATATAATTCATATGTTTCGTTTTTCCTGTTTTGTAAATAGTCTATATGTATTTTGAAATGGAATAATAAAGTCCCTCTCAAGAGGTAAAGAGAGAAAAACAAATCTTTTACAATCTCATCCAGGTTGGTTTCGCGGCAACCGATACTTAACTTCTACGGGCAATGGGTTTTCCAGACAACATTTCAGGATACGGAAGTACCAGAATAATCATATTATGGCAGCGAGGTGCCCAAATAGTGTAATAGATTTAAATCTATCTAGCTTATGTTTTATGATGAAATGACAGTATTCCTACTATTACGAAGTACTAGCTCTTTTGCTCGCTCATCAATTTGAAAGTGGAAGATTGATTTTCTGGCAGGAGGCGTTAGCCCACCCACCCCGGAAAAAATGTGCCCATACGTCTATGATAAACCCAATATGAAGATACAAGGAACAACAAAAGGTAGGGCTTCGACGTTGGGCCCTCCATTAAAAACTAAATTCAAATTTTCTTGTCGCGATAAATAAATAAAGAATTGCGACCAACTGACTCACTCGAGTAATTCGTCAATTCGTTCATTCAAAATATATTCTTACGTAAATGATCACATCTTTCTTCCTTAAATATGATTTTCTCTCTTTGTCTCTTACCTCTTTCTACCCCCCCCCCCCCCTCTCCCTCTCTCTCTCTCTCTCCTTCTCTTGCTTTCTCCCTCTCTTAGATCAAGCTGAACGCCCTTCGGGGAGTGACGTCACAGTGCCCGAATGCAAACTAGTCAACGAGATACAGACCGCCAAAACGCCGACCTATTTATTCTACGTCATCATTTCGACCGTTCTCTTTCTCTTTCTAGCTTTCTTTTGCCTTCTCAATATACAAAGAAAGCATAAATCGAGAAGAAATAGTGTAAAGTATAGGAGATTACAGACCGGAGAGGTCGAAATGAGTTTGGACAACGGTCATCGGAGCATAATTTGATATGTTTATTAGGCTGAATTCTAGGGGTAATAATGATTGTGATTGGTCTTCTGATGAAAACAAAAGGAGAGGGAGGGATTAGGGGATAAGAGAGAGTGAGAGAGAGAGGGGAAAGAGAGAGAGAAAGAGGGAGGGGGATCGAGAGGGGGCGAGGCAGAGAGAGAGAGAGAGAGAGAGAGAGAGAGAGAATCAGAACAAAATGTATTATTATTATAAGACGAATCTAAATTAATTTATAGATTGGTAATGTATATGAAGTTATCAAACCTGTCGGGAATTACTTCAAATATTAAAATATGCATATATTTTGAAATGTTGTTCATGAATTACTAGGTCCTTTGTTTAGTCTATTTCATTGTCAGTTCTGCATCATAACTTGTTACAAAGGTTAATATATAGAGGCAAAATCATAGCCAAAAGGTAAGTACAAATAACTTGTTACAAAGGTTAAAATATAGAGGCAAAATCAAAGACGAAAGGCAAGTACAAAATGAAGTCAAAGAGTAATATTTTTGATCAAGTTTTGAAAACTTTCCTAAACTTTATTCAGATCTATCCATACAATATCATGAAAAAACGATTACACAAGTTATATTTCACTTTATTCTCGTTAAAAAAAGCAAACAATATTTAATCTAATTTCCTCATTAAAAGCGTCACAAACATGCAAGTCTGATTATGCTGTAGTTCTTTAAATTATATAAATGTAATTGTCTCGAGTGAAAAAAGTAACATAACAGTTTACATGATTTATTTATATTTCATTGCCAACATGCACTTATTTAAAAAAGGGGGGAAATATTAAAAAAAAAAAAAAAAAAAAAAAAAAAGATATATCAGAATTAGATCTCATAGGAAGCTTATTTACAATGCATTATTGACTAAATGGAGAAAAAAAATGCAGGGCTAAAGACATGCTTCATTGGAATCCACGAACCCAGAGATTTTTTTGTGGTTATTATTCGTACAAAGTTTTATTTTTCATTTTAGATTTGTATGTCAGATTGGTATTTCTTTCATTGAGTGATCTTAAGTGTTCGTCTGATTGCTTCCCATCTTGCCACACTCCACCCAGGTGAAGTAAATGGGTAGCAGGTAGGAATTTATTCTATGAAATGCTAGAGCGCCGCATGGCAGCCGTGCTAAAGCCAGGGTAATAATCCGAAGCGCCAGGAGGGTCAAATCTGACTGACATGAGCGCTATACAAGAACCTATTCTTATTATTTTTAATTTTACTACAGATGGCTCCACAAGGTTCATAGAATCCATTAATGAAATTTAAAAGAAATAAACAAACAACAACATAAAACTACAATAAATTCTACAATAAAATACAGAGTATGGACTAGTACTGAACTATTACTAAGGGGTGGGTACTGTATATTGGAAAAAACTGCACTAACTCGTTTTTCATATGGCATGCAAACAAAATATCAGGAAAATAGTTATTCTTCTATTTTATTTTTTTTGTCCAGAGGGAAAGAAAAAAGGACTTTTATTAGTTTCATATCAATTTGCAATGTCAATACATCAGTTTTACACAGAAAAGATATTCAAGTTATACAAAATATGAAGAAGCACAGGTGAAGCGTATTGCATAAAATAATCCAAATACAATCCCTATTTCTTGTCAAATTTATCACACTTATGGTTTTTTATAAATATGAACCTCTCTTGATCAAAATGCCTCTTAATTTCACCTTTGAGAAGATCCAAATTTTGATGTTTTTTTTTAATTCTTTTTCATTTTGTATATATATAAAAACGAGAAATTAAAATGATAGTGTTCAAAGCACTAAATTTGAGAGATCTGACTCCAAATAAACACAACTCCTCATCAATTTGTATATGGATATTTGAAAGCTCTCTCAACCATTGAACCCTCCAGTTATTCGTCTATGTTTAATGAATAAATGGTTACAACAGAGCCATTAATTGGTGGGGTTTACCAACCTGATTCGAACTGGGCACAATGTGGCGAATCCTGATTAGTCGGGCAAGCAAAATGCATTCGTTTGCATTTATGAAATTCTTAATAGAATATCATTCTAATTCTATAGTTTCCAGTGTTGAATAGAAATGGCCTTTCAAAATCACTAAATTCTTATATACAAAATGATTTCCATCAAGGCAAATGTAATGTATTGAGATGAAAGACCTTCAAAAATAGTTGAGGCCTAAATCGGATATTGTACCATTCACAAATTCATATTCACATTATGAAAAGTACATGAGAAAGACTGAGTTTAGTTATTCTCACATCATGAAAAATTGATTTCAAAAATACATATTTACAAATACAGACAGATCACATGCAAAGAGTATTAAGAAACTACAAAAGCAAGTTAAAATATAATTTATTTGTTAATGCAAATGTCTCACAAATCACTATCAATCAAACTTTGCAATGAAAAACAACAAATAACAAACCTTTTTCTTTATAACAAACCATGGCAAAAATCCGAGGAAACAATGCATGAAATATAAACTCTAACATCTTTTGAATTTGGCTACATTTTGCTTCAAATCTGTGCATGAGCAAGCATTCTAATGTTTTTAAAATAATTTTATTCAAAATGGCTTATGAATAAGATACCATTCACTGTTAGAAGGCTGAATAGTAAATACCTTTAAAATCATAATAGATATAATGGATACATTGTAAAAAGATATAACAGATATGAAAATATTAAAATTACAATAGCAGTAGCAACATGTAATGAAAAAAAAGGTGTAACATGAAAGTTCAGGAAATGAGTTTTTAACATATATACATTCTCTAATATATATATTCTCTAATATATCTCTCTTCTTTATTTCATTTCAGTGTTACTAGTGATACTATTTTGTTGGTATAGACAATATACTCTGAAAAGGATTTGTATATCAACTGAAGGTTTTGCAGAGGAATAGACGTTTTCATCTTCTATATTAGTATATTTCTTAGGTTGTTTACAGTAGCACGTGTTGATTATTGATATTTTTTCATCAGAGTTTAAACCAGATTTCATCCTCATTACTAGTTTTAGTCAATGCTGCATTTTTTTTCTATCAAAATATTGTCAACAACGATCAGTTTCAAAGGTGTTCAGGGGTAATTACCCCTGAAGTACCCTTCCCAGAAAATTGGCCGATTGAATACCAAAAAATAGAGTGCCTCAAGTGTTAGAATTCAGAAAGCAATGGGGAGAATCGAATAACCACAAATCACGTTTATCTTTGAAGCAGATTTACTGTATCGTACAAATTAAGCTTGGGGATAATATTGAAAACATCCGGTAGTTTGAGCTACTCCTCAGGTCTCTCAATTAACCCTAGCATAAGGAGGGTCGGAGGGCGTTCCGCGGCGTTTGACCACGTAGTACGTCACTCCGACGGCGGCGGCAAGCACGATGATTGCGATGACGATTCCAATGATGATATTGGTATGGTTTACTGAAGATCCGTTTGTACATTGGCATTCTGGTGAAGTATCAGAACAAAAGACAAAAAGCAAAATTGTTTAACAAGACCGCCCCTGGTACAGCTCTGTGTGCAGATACCGGTACAACATTTAGGTTCTTGAGTAAGGCATTTTATCTACAATAGGCCTGTCTTCATCAGACCAGAGTTGCAAAATAACCCGCTAATGTGAATACCTCCGAACAGTGCCCTCAAGGAACTTCGTCGCCGGCAAAGTTATTGACCTGAAATTGTGACCGGACAGATAGCAGTGGCATTTAGCAGGCTATTTGGTCGAGAAAATATCCTGAGAAATCTTGGTCTTGTTTTTAAAAAAACACGCTATTTCCTAAATAGCGAGCCAATTTGCGCCTGTACGAGCTAGTTTGTGACGGGCGTATCGGTCTGGTGAAGACGCAATTTCAAGCTTCAGGAAAATATCCAGAGACTGAAAATAGTGGGTTATTTTGCAACTTTGGTCTGGTGAGGACAGGCCTATTGCCCCTCTCCATCCAGGTGCTAATAGGGCCCTTGATAGGATGCAAAGTTAAATATGATTGGATTAGCATGTGCGTGCCCGCAAAAAGGTGACTAGCTAGATTGCTCCCCACCGAGTGGAGAATGTGCACTTTAATGTGCGGAATAGTACTTGAATCCAGCAACCGGGGTAATAATAATACTGTAAGCGCTATGGTCAGTTGTATAAATATGAAACACTTATTATTTTGTTATCATTATTATAAGGACTTCTTCTTCTTCTTATCATCATCCTTCTCCTCCTCCTTCTTCTTTTCATTATCGTTCATACTACGAATTCTAACATTTTCTAGAGACACTCACTGAGACAGAGACCTGCTCAAAGAACAATGAACTTTTTCCTTACCTTTGCCCAAGTTGTCCTTTCCCTTGGTTTGCTGGACAAACGGCTGGAAAGTAGGCGTGGTCAGGTTCACTTGGAACGGGGCGAAGGTAGCGTTGAGGGAGTCACACTTGTAGAAGTCACCTAACGGAACAGTGAGCAAGTCCACCACATCGGAATTATATTCTAACGCTGGACATATTGGAAGAGAAATGATTTAAAGGCACATTAGCATGGATTCTCATGGGGAATGAAACCATCCAGGTATTTACCAGATACCAGGGACCCGTTTCACAAAGCCTTTTCTCAATGACAAATGACAAAAATCAGTGACAAATCTGCTGATAACCAATCAGAAGCAAGGATTTCGGTAGCTTATAACAAAAACTGTCATTTGTCACCGCTGACAAGTTTTGTGAAACACCCCCCTGATGTTGTCAATCAGCAGGAGTGGCCTTCACTTTTACAACCAATAAGTCTTATGTAATGTATTTTAACCCCCACCAACTGCCCCATCATCGATTTCAATCAACTGAAGAACTCCAAGAAACTCTAGAGGGGTAGGGAGGGAAGACTTGTACACCCATTAATGGTATCAGTGAATTATCCCATACAGGGACATGGAAACTGCTGGCAATATGTCTTTAAATAATGGGCAAGCTTGATGGTATTTAGTCATTTGGTATCCCAAAAATTACCAGGAGTTATGAACATAATTTGACATTAACTGTGTCCAGTCACTTCATATTTGGTCTAATTCAAGCTCAGTTATGAGATATATGGTAATCTTAGATATATTTTCTGTAATCTATCCATCCATCCACCCACCCATCCACCCACCCACCCACCCACCCACCCACCCACCCACCCACCCATCCATCCATCCATCCATCCATCCATATAATCCATCCACCCAACCATCCATCCATCCATCTATCCATCCATCCATCCATCTATCCATCCACCCACCAACCCACCCACCCAACCATCCATCCACCCACCCATCCATCCATTCATCTATCCATCCACCCAACCATCCATCCACCCAACCATCCATCCATCCACCCATCCATCCATCCATCCATCCATCTATCCATTGTTTTTTCTCTCTCTCTTTATGTCTCTTTATGGGCCGTACATGGTATCATTGGAAAGAGAATTTCATGGTCGTTATTGTAAACTACTCTCTTTTTTTCTATGATAATCCTATCGAAACATGTGATGTAAAATAGATTTAAAGGACAAAATGGCGTCTTAAATGGCCCCCTTGACCAATTTCAAAAATCCGGCCACGAGGTGCCCTGCGTATTGCATCTCGGAATGTCATTGCAAATTTTCAAGGAAAAAAAAGGATGTTTAGGGGGCGAAAAGTAGTCTGAAAAAATGACGTCATGGCCGATAAGTGTTATAATCGGGCGGGATTCGTATAGTGACCCTTGTTCAAATGCGATTTACTCACAATTTTCTGTGTAAACATATACCATACTTGGTATCATTCGAAAGGGCACTTCATTGCGGTCAGTTTGACACCATTGTCATCTGCACGCAATGTACTGCACGCATTAAAGGCGCTATTACGTAATGCATAGCAAATTCATCATTTTGGGCGATAACTTTGCGCTGACGTTATTAAAATTTACCAAACTTGGCAGACAGTTGTCACGTATATGGATACATGTGTCTGCTAAGTTTCAACGACGTACGTATAAAGATCGCCATTTTAGAGCAAGTTGAAGTTATTTCGGAATTTTCTTGAAAATGGCGAATTTGGAGGGCAATTTTCGCAAATTTGGTCAGTGATAGGGTATATAATTTTGTATATGGCTGGAAAGGGCATATCCTCAAGTATCTAAATCCAAAAAAGGGTACGGGTCTTCCAAGCCATAATGGAGATACGGCCACAGAGAGAAAGCCAATTTCCAGAACTTTAGAGGGCGCTATTTATGTTTTGCAAAGCCATTGGAGCGTGAAATTAAACATGGCTATCAGCAATTATGAGACAAACATACTGTGAGATTTTAATACAAAACGGACATTATATGAGAAAGTTATGGCAGTTTTAGATTATTTAGGGGTCCATTTCTCAAGAACTTGAGAGATTTTTGACGAAGTCGGTTTCAGATTTGATTTTTGAGTACGAAGATGGCATTTTGAAGGTCAGGTTATGCGTCGCAGATAAAAGAACATCTCTTAGACTATCTAGAGGAATTTGTTAGAAGTTTGTAGGATCTAGGATAGTGGAGATAGGAAGGAAGAAAGAAAGGCCTTAAAATGGACCAGAAACAGACAAAATGGCGCCTGGACGGTTATGCATGAGTGATTTCGAAAATCGAAGAATGTAGTGACCTGGATGAGATGCTAGAGATGATGCCTAAGAAATTTGAAAGGAAAAGGACTTGAGGAAAGTACCTAACTAGGAAGGACAAGCACTACGTGCAAAATGAATGGGATTTTTGGACGAAAAGGAAAAGGAAACTAGAAATGCAATCGTGTCACAACGATGTGCGTGCAATGACGCCGTGTTTCTACGTGTCGAACGAAAGAGCTTCTCTCGGACTATCCAGAGCAATTTGTACGAAGTCTTTAGCTTCTGTAATATTGGAGACAGGTAGGGCGAAAGAAAGGCCTCAATAGTGACCTTGATGGGATGGTAGTGACTATGCCTACGATGTTTGAAAGAAATTGGGATAGGGGAAAGAACTTAGAAAGGGCTCGCAAGCACTGCGTGCAAAAACAAATGGGATTAGTTGCATGTTCGTCATTGCAATCAAGATCGTTCTAGGGGTCAAAAGCGTGAACCCGATTTGCCCCATAGACAATGCGTGTAATGCATGGGCGGAAAACGTACAGGATCTGTATTATGACCGGAGTTAAATTGTTTTTTCTCTCTCTCTTTATGTCTCTTTATGGGCGCGATTTACTCACAATTTTCTGTGTAAACATATACCATACTTGGTATCATTCGAAAGGGCACTTCATTGCGGTCAGTTTGACACCATTGTCATCTGCACGCAATGTACTGCACGCATTAAAGGCGCTATTACGTAATGCATAGCAAATTCATCATTTTTGGCGATAACTTTGCGCTGACGTTATTAAAATTTACCAAACTTGGCAGACAGTTGTCACGTATATGGATACATGTGTCTGCCAAGTTTCAACAACGTAGGTATAAAGATCGCCATTTTAGAGCAAGTTGAAGTTATTTCGAAATTTTCTTGAAAATGGCGAATTTGGAGGGCAATTTTCGCAAAGTTGGTCAGTGATAGGGTATATAATTTTGTATATGGCTGGAAAGGGCATATCTTCAAGTATCTAAATCCAAAAAAGGGTACGGGTTTGCTAAGCCATTGTGGAGATACGGCCACAGAGAGAAAGCCAATTCCCAGAACTTTAGAGGGCGCTATTTATGTTGTGCAAGCCCATTGGAGCGTGAAATTTAGCATGGCTATGTGCAATTATGAGATAAAGATACTGTGAGATTTAAATACAAAACGGAATTTATATGAGAAAGTTATGGCAGTTTTAGATTATTTAGGGGTCCATTTTTCAAGAACTTGAGAGATTTTTGACGGAGTCGGTTTTAGATTTGAATTTCGAGTATGAAGATGGCATTTTGAAGGTCAAGTCATGTGTCGCAGATGAAAGAACATCTCTCAGACTATCTAGAGGAATTTGTTAGAAGTTTGTAGGATGAAGGATAGTGGAGACAGGAAGAAAGAAAGAAAGGCCTTAAAATGGACCAGAAACGGACAAAATGGCGCCTGGACGGTTATGCATGAGTGATTTCGAGAATCGAAGAATGTAGTGACCTTGATGAGATGTTAGAGACTATGCCTATGAAATTTGAAAGGAAAAGGACATGAGGAAAGCACCTAACTAGGAATAACAAGCACTACGTGCAAAACGAATGGGATTTCAGGACGAAAAGGAAAAGGAAAAGGAAAAGGAAAATATTAATGGGGCAGAATGTGAACGAAAACAAGGCAATGACGAAGGTTCGTCATTGCAAATATTAATGGGGCAGAATGTGAACGAAAACAAGGCAATGACGAAGGTCGTCATTGCAACAAGTGTGACTGGGGGAATCAGGCGAGGATCGATAGGAACAAACTATATCACAGAGGATGGGTGCGGTCACTGCGGTGATACATCGTCACGCATCAGCGAACCCAATGTCTTGTTTACGACTGTCATGTATCTGTCCTACTTCAACAACAAAAGATGTTGCGCAACTAGGTGCATCTTTATAGAGAGTGAATAGGGTGACACGCACGCTTTCATCTCACCAACTGACCAGTCTCTGAGCTGGCATTTTCTCGCCATTTTAATCAGGAAGGTTTCTGAGGTGTGTCACTCCGTGGTTTGATGTTGAGGGTCCAAGAGCGTCTTGGGAACATAGTGAATACATCGCGCAAGTACAAGGCATCGCGGCAGCTTTCTCCGCTTTCGACTTGAGACGTTGACTCCTCTGATATAACCAAGGCTTCAACATGAAGGTGTCTTTACTAGCCGTTTTGCTTCTCAGTATTGTTGCTGCAACATACGGGCAAGGTAAGAGATCCGAAGACACCTTCTTCATCTTCTCTTTTTTTTCCTCTCTTTTATGATTTTTTTCTATAAATATTTATATTGTTCTAATACAAACCATAACCATGTCGGTTATCAACAAGTAGAAAAGGTTTTGAATATATTTGAAAATATATATTTGAATATATTGTAAAGAGGTCAATCCATTAATTGTTACACTCTTGAATTCTGTGGTCGAGAATATCTTTTAACTCGGGATGTAATTTTAAACCCCAGTCCTAAGTTTACCAAAGCGATAGCTATTACAATGATACAAATGGACAGAATGGGCCGATAATGAACAATCTAATTATTTTTAGTAAAACATAGTAGTTGAAGTATTGGTTTTAATACCTTTTGTCATACACTTTTGGGGAAGGAATGTAATGGAAAGATACATCACAAAATTTGATTTTACTGTATTTAGAAATGAATTTTCCCATTCTATTTGTCTTTATTTCTTAGATTATTATTTTGTAATATATAAGTTGTATTTGCTTGATTACTTAACATAAAAAGAAACCAGTCCATCAGCAACAAAAATCGTAACTAATCTATTAGATCTTCGATAGGCCGATCCCAATTAATATGGATAGATAGTTTATAGATTGATGAAAACTGTGTAGTGCATGCCTCCATTCTTACGTGAAGAATACCTGTCATTGTTACGTCATTGGACTTTATGTCTGATAGGATGAATCACTATATGTGTCCCAATATTACTTTCCCATTCTTCTCCATGTTCTTTATTTGTAAGTATCTCTTTGTATTGACTCTTGAATAATGTATTTAGCCCCAGGAAAGTATGCAGAGAAACCTTTATAGCACCGGCTACAAAAGAGCATTTCACTCAAGAGTGTTAGTTGTCGCCTTTGACAAGATCGTGCTGTGGGATCGTGTTTGTCCCAGTTGTTTTTGCGATTTCTCCTCTGTTTGTGGGTTTTAACGTGCTCATTATTGTGCGTGAATCTTGGATTGATCCTTGAATAATTTATAATATAGTACTTCATTTAATGCGGGGAATATATGCTATTAAAAAATTAAGTGCTTTTTCATAAACCCCAAACAAATGATAGTTTAAATTATCACTACGGGACGGATTGGACCTATAGACTGAGATTATGTCACTACATTTTGTCCTAATTATATGCCCCCTTTCTTCTCTGTTTATATGTTTATATACGTGTACATGTACGATTGTGAGTGCATCGATTTTTCCTTGAATAATTTATAATGCTCTATTTAATACGGGGAACGTACGCTCAGAACCGAAAGCGCATTTCACAAAGGAGTACACACAATGTTTCTATTGATGTGACCCTATCATCGCCTGATACATTTAAAAACCAACAAAGTATAACCGGTATTCCCTTGAAGAGAATGTTGAATTCTGGTGGGAAGGAATTGTAACGTTCCTTTTCATTTCAGTTTGAAAAGATACAATAGTAGGAATTTCCCCTTAAAGATTGGCCTTCAATGCCTCACTACTTCTTGTCATTAATTAACCGAATATGAGGCATTTGAAGAGCAATCCTTTAGGGGACATTTCTGCTATAATATTCTTCCCAACTGACATACACAGAATGAGAAAGCTCACAAATTACCTTTATCTTGAACAGAACCCCATCTGTTCTATAAAGATTTGGGTAATTATATTCGTTTTCTAAATTTTCAAAAGTTAATAACTACTTCTCGAACGTCTTGGTTATGGATTTACTGAAAACAGTGATGGAGTTAAGAAGTTAGCGTTATGTCCCATTTCATTCTAGAACGCCCTGGATTATCACCCCTAAATAACTACACCCTTTAAACAAACGACCCCTATATACAACCCCGACAATACCTCCCCCGGCTGCTAGCCCCCTTTATTACCCTATAGGTAGTTTATCTGAGGGTATATTGGTACTAGCATTAAGTGATGATCTTTTTAAAATACGGAGTGGATAAAGGGGATCCGGTAACTTTGTCTCAGATTCTGGAACAAAATCCTGATGTTAGCTCATTTTGCAATGATAATTATAAACCTTTAGGTCAGTCAGGAACCCCATTACGTTTATAAGCCGATCGCCTGTCTTATTATCAAGATATTTATGATTGGAATTGCAAGTTTTGAAAACCGTTCGCCAAACGGTTTTCACAACACCACAGTCTTGGGGAAAACGAGTATGGTAAAACCGGTCACTCAAAGATTTCCGTCGTGCAAGCTTTTAGATAGGCCATACAGAGTGGACTATAAATCGTATCCCCTGTGTTCTCTGTACTTTTAAAGAGGTGCTAAAAAAGTCTGTTCGAACACCTACCCTCTAGCTCTAACACTATGCAGTCAAATGTAAATAAAACGAGTTCAACGAAAGTTTCTCTTCCGCAATGACAAACAACAAAAGAAATACCTTGCAGTACTAAATATGCAAAACTATCCTTACTGAAGTAGATACATCGTTAAGTAAAGCTGTAAAGTAAAACTGTAAAGAGTTGCTATTTTGCTTAAGAAACTTAAACAAATATAACATTGCCTTCCATACAGTTTTCCCATGCCAAGCGCCCAACAGCGTAAATCTGCTGTTTCCCCGCAAATAGGGACTCATCGAGATCCCTCTTATGTGAGATTAGGCTTAGCATAAGTCTCCTGAAGGGGATTGTTGTTTGGATTTCTTTTAATGAACCTATTCAAAAGCTCAAATCCGAGATCACTTAGCCCGCGTGAGTGGTTGTAAAGCAAGGATTTGTTGAATGGCCTATGAGCCGCTTCAGTTAGCGCCATATTGCGAGACCCATTCCGGGATTGGATTAGACATGGACCTACTACGAATAGGTCCATGATTAAACCCACCTTAATTGATGAAGCCCCGGACACACCAACAAGGCTAACAACAGACCGATCAGGAAATTACATTGCCCCGAATAGCCAACTGGTGCAGTTCTGGCAGATTTTTTTTGATTTTTTTATTTAATTTTTTGTTCGGGGTAGGGTGGGAGGGCTTTAGAGGTGGTTTGTGTTCTTGCACTCATTTTCTAACTAGTTTTTTGTAATATTTGTAAAAACAATTTTTTTTTTCTCAAGAAGATTAGAAACACTACTAACAGCCAAATCGTGGTCGGTTTGGAGTTGGGGTGGAGTAGGTTGGGCGGTGTGACCAAAGAGATACCAGCTTTCCTCCTTGGTGTGACTAGGTAATTAGACTTTCTGGAGATTACGTTTTCGCCTTAGCCTTAGGATGTTAGTTCTTTACAAAGAAAATTCACTCTGAGTCACGGTTCTGAATGGACTGGAATGTGAATTAAAACCGTTATAGATTAACTGCCAACCGTATATATGTGTGTGGTCAAGGAGATGGTCTAATATGCCTAAAGCGATTTAGTCTTTTAATAGCGAGTTTTGAAGTAGGGCCTATTAGTATCTTTCTTGCTGGTACTTTTATGTGTGGGGTCCTGATCGTCTTTGAAAATGGAGAAGGTGTTCTGTTTACTCGAAGGATTCATAAATATTGGTCATGCAGGAACACGAAGAAAGAGGAAGGGAGAGCAAAAAAAGAGTCTGTTTGTTTTAATTTTTAAAAAAAATGGAATTACAGATACATTTCAATGAACAAATAAAAAATGAAGATCGTTTTTTACGATATCTCGTTTACACCCTCATGTTTAACTTCTCTCTTCCTCTCTTCCTCTCTTCCTCCCCCCCCCCCTCTCTCTCTCTCTCTCTCTCTCTCTCCCTCTCCTCTCCCTCCCTCTTTCTGTCTTTCTCCCTCGCTCCCTCTCACTTTCCCTCAAATTCTCTATTTCATCTTTCTTCTTGTCCATCTTCTTCTTCTACTTCTCTCTCTCTATTTCACTCTCTCTCTCTCTCTCTCTCTCTCTCTCTCTCTCTCGCTCTCTCCTGCAGGTGAATGTGGCAGTAACCCGTGTGAGAATGGCTCAGTGTGTCGAGACGGAGAAGGGACATACATCTGTGAATGTCAGATGGGCTATGATGGGCAGAACTGTGAACGTTTTACAGGTAATGAAATTGAAGTTTTAAGTTTTTAAAATGATAATGATAATGATGAAAATAATAATAATGATAATAATAATAACAGCAACAATGCTAATAATGATAATTATAATAATAAAATAATTTTGATAATGACATAAACAAAACATCAACAACAACAATGATAACATTAATAATAACATTATCAATAATAACAACAATAATGATAATAGTAATAATAATAATTATATTACTCATAATAATAATGATAATAATCAGAGCTCCATTTGTATTTTGCATGTAATCATCCCTGCAGATGCTCAAAGCCCCAAATAATGTAGCGTTATTACCCTGGGTTATTACCCTGGCTTTAGCACAGCCCTAGAAGCATTCAATTTATTTATGTATTCATTTATTAAATCATTTATTCATTCATCTATCTATATATAATTTATCATTATTATGCATCTTTCTTTATCTATTCAACATTATCATTATTCTCCTTTACAATATCTAGGTGCAAAACTGCGGATATAATATCTTCGAATCGACTGGAGTGATCGAGTCTCCCAACTACCCGGCCAATTACAACAACCGAGCCGACTGTCTCTACCTCGTCCGCATCAAGGGGGCACGTGTCATGACCTTTACCATCGAGGATTTCGCGACCGAGATCTTTAAAGGTAATGTGAAAGGAGTTTTAGGGGTTATGTGAAAGGAGTTTTAGGGGTTATGTGAAAGGGGTCTTTAAAAGGTATTGTGAAAGAGGTGGTTAAATTGTTTTGTGAAAGAGGGCTTTATGACTGAGCTAGGTCTTTAATGGTAATGTAAAAGGGGTCTTTTAAAGGTATTACGAATGAAGTCTTTAATGGTAATGTGAAAGAAACCTTTTAGAGGTTATGTGAAAGGGGTCTTTAAAAGGTATTGTAAAAGAGGTCGTTGAAATGTTTTGTGAAAGAGTACTTTATGACCGAGCTAGGTCTTTAATGGAAATGTCAAAGGGTCTTTAATGGTAATGTGAAAGAGGTCTTTTAAAGGTAATGTAAAAGGGTCTTTAAAAGTAATGTGGTAGTGGAAGAAGATAGGGCAAGCGCGTGTTCACACGTAAATTGCTGTGATTCTGATCACAGAACTCTGATCATGTGGTGTCGGTTTCTCCCATTTTTTTCTAGAACCGCGCCTGCATTCACAATGGGATTAAGTCGTTCAGGCACTTAGTATGAAATATACACTTTTAACAACCCCCCATCTTTTCTTTTTCACAGATGCTGTTGAGTACGGTGTGGGCCCTGTCGCTGATTTCAACCAAGCTCTGGCAACCTTCGAAGGAAACCTGACCGCAAATAACCAGGTCCCACCTCCATTCTCAGTCCAGGGGGAGCAAGCCTGGTTCCTCTTCTCTACAGATCGTAACATCCCCCGGAAGGGATTCAGAATCACATTCTCATCAGGTAAGATACCAACTTGGTCAGGCAAAAATGCTCTGGGTTTCTTCTAAGAAGATCGACCCTTATATTAAAGGTACTATGTCCCATTTGCAGGCCAAAAAATGAAAGGGTTAAATTCCAACGGCATTAGAAAGATAATACTAATTTGGAACTTCCTAAAAAAAGGGGGGCTTGAAAATAACGACTATTAGTTGTCGAATCGACTTAAGAGCTATAGAGCAAGTAAGTGATAGTCTGATTTTCAGACCATTGTTCCCAATGGTTGTACGTTTTATGCTGCTCAAAGATTCAATCAGTTTAATTTTGGCCATCACAAGAAGTGGGTTATTGATGTAGACAAATGCTCATGTACCCTTTGCAGCTCATTTTATGTATGTTATTACCAAAGAAGAAAAAAGCCAGTCAGTCACTCAATAGTGTCTGACAGTGAAGTCTAGCAAGTAAACAGGTTTCCTTGCATAATTTGAATATTAGGACACTGCTAACGTTTAAATTTCACAGATAGGACAAACATGACATATTCATAATTCCTGCAAAGTTCTACATAATTTGATGTTGGCTGCAAAAGGGACGGTCTTGCCATTAAAAGCTTGTGGAGGTTCCCCACACCGGTCCCTCGATTTTATTTTGGCGTCAGGGCCGGTTGATTTATGGTCTGAGGGTGGTTGATGCGTATATTAGACTTTAATTTGGCCGGTGACATTGATGATATTCCCTTACCGATTAATATGATAGGTTGATTAGTTGAAAACATTTAGTGAAATAAAACAAAATATGGAACCATCTAGCTAGTATACAATTACAATTGTAATTAAAATATCTAAATCATATGAGCATAGGTTTTATATCACATCAAAAAGATAATGAAATCATTATAGAGTAATAGATATAAAAGTACACGTATAAGAGCCTTGAATTTATTATCATACCAGGGGGGCGTTTCATAAAACTTGTCATCAGTGACAAATGACAGTTTTTGTTATAAGCTACTGAAATCCTTGCCTCTAGTTGGCTATCAGCAGATTTGTCACCTAATTTTGTATTTTGTCATTGAAAAGAGGCTTTGTGAAACGGGCCCGGGTTGTAGGTCTACTATTATCTTGTGCGATAAGCCAGATTAGATGCTGTTTCGGCTTGCATGTAGATGTAGATATACAGTAGGCTTACGGTTGTATCATGTGAGAGAGAGAGAAAGGGGGGATTGGAGAGTCCTGAAAAGGACTGTCGGTAATCTTCCTTTCTTGAGTATGTGTGTAGTCCTGAAAAGGACTGTTGGTAATCTTTCTTGAGCTTTAGTTCTAAAGCCGGAGAACTATAGCGGCGGTTGGAGAGGATTATGAATTAATTATCGTTAATGAATAATAAAGCTGTGGACGGTATATCTTTGTAAGGGTTCGGGTTTATACAAACCGTATACATAATAACTCTTTATCTGGTATCCTTTAAATAGATGGAGACGACTGTACCCCTAACCCCTGTCTAAATGGCGCCACCTTGCGTTGACCAGGTCAATGATTATCAATGTATCTGCCCACCTGGATTCACCGGAGATAACTGCGAAACAGGTAAGCATTGCCTTGACAAATGAGGGATTTCAGGGGACATAAGTGCCCTATGCCCCCATTAAAACTCAATCCATCATACCTTACATTAAAAAACATCTTCCCCTCTAATCATATATTCTATCCCCCTTAAAATTCTATATCCCCTTAAAATTCTATACCCATAGGCACCTAAACATTGTCTATTCAATTTGTTTTTAGTTTGTTTGTGATTTTCTTTTTTTTGAAAAGCTTTTCTTTGGGGGATGGGGTCGTATCCCCCCCTGCAAAGAATCATAGGATCAATCCCTACCCTTTTTTATTTAATATCCCTATCCTTAATATTACCCATTAATAATCATAAATTTTACCTACGTAATCGATCATCTTTCGTGATCTTTCATTGATAAAATAAATGTCTCACTCCAACCTTCCACATAGTCCGTGTCAAAATGGAGATACTTATAAAATACTACAACACATACCTTATGAAGAATTGATAATAGAACGCTTGATGTCACACTTGTTGTTAATTTGTTTTCAAAAAGCGGATAGTTTTACATACAAATCCTGCTTATTGATTTTACCTTCTTTTTTTTTTTTTGGGGGGGGGGAGGGGGTCAAAATCATAAATATCTAACAATTTTTTAATTTTTTAAATGTGTAAAATGAAATAGAGAGTGACAATATTGACTTACTTCAAATTGCTTCTCATGCGTGTAAAGCTTGTAATGACGAAAAGAAACTTGACGGATGACTTTTTCGACCTATAGTAAGGCAACAACTGATAAATGAATTGTATATTTCTTTTGGAGGGGGGTGATAAGATAATAGATTCATTAATAAAGGTTCATTAAGTAATTCTTCATCTGGAAGTTCTGCGAAGAGACATCCATACATGTAAATTCATCAGACAAAGGAAAGGGTACTTCTGACCAAATATACCCAATAGTAGTACTTTCTAACTTTCTACTAATTACCTAACATATAATTTCAGGTATCCAATATGGATTAAGTTATAGGTCATTTCAAAATTCTGTTTAAACACCCTTAATCTTCCAGATATTGATGAGTGTGCTAGCGCCCCTTGTCGTAACGGTGGTGCATGCGTAGACCAGGTCAATGGATACACCTGTAACTGTGTTCCTGGATTCAATGGAGTCAACTGCGAAATCAGTAAGTACTCTTCCCTTTTTATATTGTGAAGAGGAACGTTTTTCTCTTTGTCGTTTTTAAATTGCCGTTTTTATACTAATCATGAATATAGGTTTCAGTTTTCAGTTTCAGTTCGTTGAATTACGCGAGAAAAACAACACCAATGAAACAGATTGGTAAAAGTATTAACAAAAGAATGAGGACAAGTTGTGAATTGTAGGTAAAGTTTTCAGGGACACACCCTGTAGTCATTTCAAAGGAATAAGAGCCCTGAAAAGGGGTGGTAAGCTCCGCTAAGGGTTCTTGACTCTTCGATCAGAATATGATCTCCTGACGAAGATCAATGCACACTGATCGAAAATTCGATAAGACATAGCTCTTAGCTGAGCTCACCGTCTCTTTCTGGCTCTTAGTCTATTCATTTAAAGGCCCACTGCACTACTTGTAGCTAATTGCGCCCTCTATATAACAAACAATGCTTAAGTGGTGACCATTGGTCCCCCATGATCCTCTTTTTCTTATGTTAACTGAGAGCTGAGTTGATGAGATAACCACCTGTCCAGTGACCTTGCAGGGCCGTATAATCCCTCCTGCAAACTACGGCAGATAAGCTTTAAAAGGATGACATCTTGTAACCCTGATTTTTTTTAAAAACCTACAATTCAGTATATCCACCATGGAAAAGTATCGCTGATACTTCACTCAAAATTGTGAATCTGATGAAAGTTGAGGATCACTAAATGTTTGTTTGTGAATCTTAAACTGAATTATTTGTCATAGAAGTGTGACCTGGCTGGAAACACTTTAATCATTTCTCTTAACTTTCTGCCTAGAAGCTCTAGGAAGAAGGTTGATGATATAAGAAATGTTATCTGATGTACACTGTGAGGCTTTGGTCCAAACCGTTTTAGCTGTTTCTCTTCATATTTTGAAATATGAGGGCATGTGAAGACCATTACTTTTTCAGGGGACATTAATGTAATACTTATTTTATTCTTCTGAACTTACATTAATAGCACGAGAAAAAAATAGACAAACACAAGTGAAAGTGGTATAGTAGTTCATTCACTCGAATTTTAATCCAATGGTTCAGGGTTTTAATCCCAGCCCAGCACCAACGTCCATTGGCAAAACTTAATCCATATTAGCCATTCTCCACCCAGGTGTAAATGGGTGCCAGGCAATTGATAACAATAAATGATAATAACAAAGCCCTCAGGGAAGAAATGCAGTGATGCTGATGAGGATTTCTCTGAATAAATCCTGAAACAAACATTATGATCATGTTTATTTCGATGCTTTCTTTAACCAGATATCAACGAATGTGCCAGCATTCCTTGTCTGAATGGAGGGATCTGTGTGGATGGTATCAACCAGTTCGCCTGCACCTGTCTCCCTGGATACACGGGAATCCTTTGTGAAACCGGTAACAATTTAAACTTCAGTCACATCAACAATGCCGACACCAGACCGACTACAGATCGAGCGAAAACAAAATGATAACATATTAACCCTACGGCCCAAAATGTGTCGGTCTGAGTCTGGTTGGAAACGGTTTGGCGGTGTGACTTATTTAAAGGTATACTTTCCTGCGAATTTAATTTGTGAATTTGACTATATATGATTATATCGCACGCTACCCAATCACTTTGTTGTCAAGAATGTCAGTAAGTTTACGTAGAAGACACTATCATAAAGCAGGGGAGTTGTAATCCAGTTACAACAAGGAACATTTACTTCACTGTCCTCGATAACACTCCATGATAAGT